>JABUQX010008646.1:0-18768 GCA_015478945.1 Trachelipus rathkii
CGTTATTGCTTCGTTTAAATCAGTTTGGGTGTTTAGCCGTTTCATTTATCGTGAAACGCTTTCGCGTTTCGTGCGCCCTTCAGTGTGTGTGTGTGTGTGTGTTATTATTATTATTATTATTATTATTATTATTATTATTGTGTGTGTGTGTATTATTACTATTATTATGTGTGTGTGTGTGTGTGTATTATTATTATTATTATTATTATTATTATTATTATTATTATTACCTAACACTGAAAAACATTATTATACTGTAATTTTATTATTATTACCATTATCATTATTAATATTAATAAAAAATAATATCAATAATATTGCATACCAATTATATCAAACAATGTTGAAAGAGGATCGGCTTGCTAGCTAGGTTTCAAGTGATCAATTGAGATAATAATCTTTTACGTTTATTAATAAAATAAATTATAAAAAATTTTTAAATATGGATATTTGTATCACTAAATTCCATAAATCTATATCATTTATTGCACTAACTTTACATAATGAAACTTAAAATAGATAAAATTTAAAAATTGTATATTTCTATTAGTTGGTCAATGATAGTAATGTAAATTACAATTTTGAATAAAAGTTTAAAATCTGTTATTTAATCAATGATTTGTCTTCAGCAGTAATAATAATATATGATCGTACCAAGGCATGAAGCTAATGAGTTAAGCGGAAACATGCTTAAACGAGTAACGGTAACGCTTCAAAGGATTTTAAAATGTAACGATGTAACGATAACTACCCCTTTTCTCTCAAATAACGAGTAACGGTAACGCTTTGTTATTTGAAGTAACAAGACTTATCTGTATATATATATATATATATATATATATATATATATATATATATATATATATATATATATATATATATATATATATATATATATATATATATATATATATATATATGCTTTTAATAATTATATATATATCTTAACTATATATATATATATATATATATATATATATATATATATATATATATATATATATATATATATATATATATATATATATAGAGGAGTAAACTGTAGACAGCGACCCACACATTTGAGACAAAAATTTTCTAAGTTCAAAAAAGTTTCTAAGTTCAAAAGTTAAGTTAAGTAAGTTTTTTTAAGAAAATTCTTTGGTAAGCTTCTGGAATTATGCAGAAGCTTGCCACTAACAAAAACTAACAACAACTTGCTTCGCTATCCAAAGGCAAAAGAAATACAGTCATACGCAATACCTAACAATAAATACTTGAAAACATTCAAATATATATATATATATATATATATATATATATATATATATATATATGACCACAGCTCTAATAACATATATACTCACTGCTGCTGCTATATAATGAAACGATAATAATGTGTGTGTGTGTGTGTGTGTGTGTGTGTGTAAATTTGTTATTTGTGTGATATTAATTTGTACTTTTTTTTTTTTATTGTATATTAGGCAAATATTGTTTTACAAATTTTTTATTTTCTTTGATATTATTTACGTACACTATGTCTATAATATCAATTCCTCGAAACATAGCTCGAAATTAGTGAAAAAATCGATTATAAAAAAAATAATATCGATATCGATGTATCGATCGATAATCTGAAACGCATTTCAAGTTTTTCAACAGTGATTCCTAATTTCCTCATCCCTACACGAACGGAAAAAAGCCGAATTGTTATGATTTTCAGAGCGTTACTAATAATAATTTTAGTGAAAATATTAACTCAAAATAAACTCAAATGCGTAAAAAAAACTTCAAATAATTTTTTAAAACCATTTTTATAAATGAAATGTTTCTAATTTTAATATACTATGTACGTGAACTCAAGTCAGTAATACTCCACAATTACCAATAGATTTTCTGTGTTTACAGTTTTTAATAATTATTTTAATTTTGGGATAATTTAAATTAAATTAAGTATCCCAGAGTATTTATTTCCCAGAGCCATAGGCTAGAGTAAAGAGATTTACTGTATAGTGTGTGGAGGTTCAATTTGGATTAAGTAGATTTTCTGTATTTAATTACAGTCTAATTATTTTAATATTGTAATTTTGTGATAATTTAAATTAAATTAAGTTTCCCAGACCCATACTCTAAAGTTAGGCCTACCTTATAATTTTTATATATCCCTTGCTTAGGCTAATATTTAAGCTAAATTTAAGCTTGTCTAAATTTTTAACTTGTTTTTAAAGATATTAGTTTATTTCTTTTTAGGCTTTGGTGATATTTAAACTGTAGGTGGTAAAATAATAGGTACAAGTTAGTAAAGTTAATAATAATGGGTAAAGGTATAGCACATGACTCCATATATTTTCTGAAAAAATTGTCCAAAATCAATATAGCTATACTATATATATTATATATAATAATAATAGGTAATAGTTCGGTTTAAGGTAATGTGTCAGATATCGATATTTTAGAAAAGATAATCGATTTTATAATAATCCCACCATGCAACGTTGCCAAGTGTTCCCTCAAAATAATTTAGTATTGGAATGGTTGGTAATGATTTTTTATTTTAGGTAAAGAAAAATTAAAAATTTGATTTGCTATAAAAAGAACTTACTTTTTTTATTTTTTGAGCTTCAAATTGATTTATTTTCAAATTCATTTTATTTAATTTTTTAGTTTATTTCGACGTAAATATTTATTATTTGTGTCCACAATAAGTGTTGTATATATATATATATATATATATATATATATATATATATATATATATATATATATGGTCAGATTTTTTTAATGCTCACAGTATGTAACTAGAGAACGGCAGGTCCTACAGTAAAACAAATTATATATTTGGAATCAGCCGAAAATTCTAAGGATGGGATTTAATTTTTTTTTTTTTTTTTGGCTTTATTATCGAAAATATTTAAAATTATTTCTCCCATTTAGGGGCTCGAGCCGGCGAGGGGGACAGAGGGCCGTTTGTTTCATACCCGGAGGAATGGTGGAAGGGCGTGACGCAAAGACCAAGCGGGGTTCCGGAGAGACCATCCCCGGCGGAGAGAGGATTAGTCCCGATCGTCACGAGAGGCAGGGCTTCCCAACTCCTGCCATCTTGGTTTACCCTAATTCCTTTAGTTAAAAAAAGAATAATTTTACTTCCAAAAGCTTACTTTGGTATTACTTTAACTAAAGGAATACCATAGATGTGATGGAGAGTCTCGACACTCTGAGTGATGTGGGAAGTTATCCCCCTCAGAAATCCCGGAACCCCCCGCTTTTTGGCTCTTTAGTGTCAGCATTCCTCCGATCAGCTAAAGGAAATATTTTAAATATTCGATATCACAAAAAAAAAAAAAAAAAAAAAAAAAAAAAAAAAAAAAGTTAAATCCATCCTTCCTTAAAATTTTCCGCTGGTTCCAAATATAGCAATTTGTTAAGTAAGCACTGTAGACAGGGGACCCACACATTTTGAGAGACCGATAATTTTCTAAGTTCTAAGCTTTAAGTTCAGAGAAAAATTAAGTTAAGTTAAGTTTTTAGAAAATTCTTTAGTGAAGCTTCTGGCATAATTCCAGAAGCTGCCACTGCAAGTAACAACTACGAAGAGCAGAAGAGATTTTGAACAAATATATAATATTATTTTCTTGTTACTGTAGGGCTGCCACTGGTTGCTATGGCTGTCTCTCTCTCTCCTATATATATTAGGGATGTGCCGAATAATTGAAAAAACCGAATACGAATACCCGAATGACCGGCTAAAAATCTTCGGCAGAATACTATATTAGACGAATAATCCACTTACGCTATTCGGCCGAATAGTTCTTCAAGTTCAGTCATCCATTTAGGAAAAAATAAAGAAAACTTACACTGGTCCACAAAAAAGGTGAAAATTTTTCTTGGATGGACTTTTTGAATTATAATTCGGAGGTGCTGATTCCATATATATTCTCAGTTTTGCTGTATCACATCCCGTTTTTCGTGCAATCATGGATCTCTATTTTTGCATATTCCCTAGGAATGACAAAAATTCATACTTTTCATTGAGCTGTATAGACGTTACGCCTCATATATATCTACAGTGGCAGCAGAAGTTTACTGCGGTCGATATTCGGGAAGCATGTGATAACTTTAGTACGTTAGTACGTATACATGTATGGATGCCAATGACCTGGATGATGTCTATCATCCATATGAAATATCCAGTCGGATGGTCCGTCATTGTTCACCAGGGGTGAACACAGGCAGATCTTGTAGGGTTGTATTGCGGTGTCACAGGCTGTTGGCCTTGAGGGTTACGCGAAAAATATTTACTGAGCCACCATGGCACAAGAGGTAACATTTATCTGTGGTAACAAGAGAAGCAGAGCTACGGGAACTTTTCCAGTCAGATGGTAACCTTGTGTATTGCAGTGAAAAGTTGCAGGCCTACTACTCGCTTATGGGACTCCCAGCATGCGATGCAGGTGGTGGCGACTGTTTATTGACACTTCAAAGAGTTTAAAGTGCGTGTTGTTACACAACGGCAACAGGTATGCTTCGGTTCCAGTAGAGTACTCGTTACGGATGAGAGAGGAGTATGCAAAAATCAAAGTTTGGTGGAGAGGCTACAATATCAGATACATGGATGGTAAATATGCGTCGACCTCAAATGGTAAACATTTTGCTCTGTCAGCAACAGGTTTCACTAAATATCCCTGCTTCCTGTGATATTGGGACAGCCGGGCGGCAAGGATCACTGGACCAAAAGAAAATCCGAGGGAAACCTTGACCCCAGGTGACAGGAACATCGTGCGTGAACCACTTGTACAGAAGAAGAAACATCATCTTACCTCCACACATAAAACTTGGTTTGATGAAACAATTTGTGAAGGCCCTGGACCATGATGGTGAATGCTTTCGCTATATATGCTCAACGTAACGTTTCCTGGTCTGAGTGACGAGAAGAAAAAAGCTGGGATATTTGATGGCTCACAAATACGGACACTCCTCCGTGATGATGCTGCCTTTGCTACAACAATGACTGTGTTAGAGGCAGAGCGTGGAATGCTTTTTCAGATGTAGCACAGAATTTTCTGGGGAACAGAAAGCCGAGAACCACTAACATTGTACAGGAATTGCTAGACAGTTTTCATTCTCATGGATGTAGAATGAGTATAAAGTTGCACTACTTACATTCTCACCTAAGAAAATTTCCGGATAACTAGGCGATGTTAGTGGTGATGAGCAGGGTAAACGCTTCCATCAAGATCTAAAAAGTTCATGGAGGGCGTTACCAGGGCAAAGTGGGACTTATCAATATGATGGCCCGACTATTGTTGTGGACATGATGAGGAGGGGATATTCAGGCCGCTATGCACAGTAGATGTCGTCGAAGAGAAAGTTACTACCATCGTAGGTATGTTTACATTAACTAAACCCATTCCTTCTATTACATTCATTGTTGTCCCATATTACTCTTTATTCATAGTTGTATTATATGTTTAACATATATCTTTCAAAGACATGTATCATATCATTGCGATTTGTTTCTCTCGCTTCATATATAAAATATATACTGTATATATATATATATATATATATATATATATATATATATATATATATATATATATATATATACTATATATATATATATCTATATATATATATATATATCCCAATAATTGTGATAGACCCTCTTGAAAAAGGTAAAAAATCATAAAATTTTACAAATCTGTGTTACACACAATATCTCACAAATGCGATGTGATATGCAAAAACCGATTACATTTTTGGAATCCGCACATCAATAATCAATTGCGAAACCCCGTCCAAGAAATTTCATGTTTACCAGTTATATACAAAGTAATAAAACAAAAAGTAAATAACTATTTCTAACCTATAGCAAACCATTCACATATTAAAAATAATGAAAATTGAAAAGTTTCATAGTTAAAGATATTAAACTAAACTTCATTTGAATAAGCTCTAAAGGTTAAAATGACAGAACATTAGCAGTTCTCCATTTTCAGGGGATAACCTATTTCTTGTGGCTTCATAAATATTTCCTCCTGTTCTAAATATTCTTTCACTTTCGACTGATGACGGTGGAGCTGAAAGGTATTTTATTGCTAGTTTTTTCAAATTCATAAAACTATTTCCAGTGTTTTTCCACCAATTGAAGGGAATATCATTGTCTTCACTGGGTAAAAGTAGGTAAACTTATATATTTGTTTATTTCTTGATGCAATCGTATGTAGCCTTTTACTTTATGTACAATAATCACATGTCGTCAGAAGAATGGCACTTTCTTTTTTTCACTCTCACTTTCTTTTCTGTATGACGATTTTGATGCCACAATTTCTTTAAAACAATAAATTAAAGAAGTGAAAATGGAACCTTCAGCTTCACTTTTCCTACTACGTGAATCATCGTCAGGGCTAAATTTTCATGCATTTCTTTCCATGCCTCAACGACCATATTTTTTACTGATTCATCTGATTCATGTTGAAAAATTAGCTTGAATCGCAGATCTAAGTAGCTACACAAAGATTTATCACATAGAAACTTAGAAGTCTTTTTTTTCTACTGATTTCTTAAGCTCCTCAACGAGTATTTTTTAAACTTTTGCTTTTATTTGCTGCCTTTAAAAATAGATTTATTGCTAAAATGGAAGGGATCACTTGGGCGACTGTTACTTCACGTTTAATGCTTGTTTTAGTGATGTTGTCAAATGGCTCAAGTAATGGAATAATTTTGCCACTGAAAATCATTAAACATTTTCTGATTGCATTCAGCAGCGTAGGCTAGGGGAACTTTTGTTCAAACAATCTTTTAAGCTTATATCATAATTTCTGTTCCAGCGTGTAGAAAGGTCTGAATTAATTATGCTGTTTGACATTCAGCTGCATCTGAAGTTTTAAACTTTGCAGCTGCCGTTGTTGAATGGTGAAAATGAGAGGATATGCTTCTACAAGTAGAGTAAGTAAAATATCTTTAACAGACTGCTAATATTGAATAGTGAATGCATAGTTGCAACATGTGGATAAAACATGAAGCCACTCTCCCTTTTACCAGCTACCATGTTTGGTCCATTATCCCGTATCCACTTACTAAATGAATTCTATTTTTAGAATATTGAAAAATGTCAAAGACCTGGGATCTGACAAATGACAAAGATTTTCGCCATATTGGCTACAAAATTTGGCTATATTTTTTATTTTTTGGAAAATAAGTTTCTAAATTTCCAATTTTAAATTGAAATAACTTTATGTTAGTAATTTATTGTTTATAAAGCTCAATATTCGGCCCAGTGGTTAAATAAACCGATACCGGAATATTATTAGTATTTTTATGGGCCGAATACAGTACTTACGAGATCAGACGAGAGGAAGGCTGCATCCTAATATATATATATATATATATATATATATATATATATATATATATATATATATATATATATATATATATATATATATATATATATATATATATATATATATTTATATTTTAAAGTGCTTTATTGAGAGTTTCAACTCTACAATAAAGTACAAGAACTATTTTTTATTTTTTCAGCAGTAGTTTATAAGCTGCCTTCAATTTTCTCATTCTTTCTTGTTGAATGTTTGATGTGTATGGTTACTACAAGTTACGTATTTTTAAGTTACCTTTAAAGGTTAGTGGGAAAAATTTTGATTGATCAAATTCTATTCATATGAGTCTTACAGGATACGATTTACGTAAGTGTTACTTTTGTTTTTATAGGATAGACGCTTGCACCATCATTTTTTTGTCCTCAAGATAGTCAGACTGTCAGTTTTGTCGTGGACACGACCATCTTTATTTCTAATTTGAACTGTTTTGAGGTAAAAACACAGTTAACATTTTTTTTTTACATAACATATTATAATAAATACAACCCTTTTGGAGCAACTAAATTAATATTAGTCATCTGGTTTGTTTTAGGTACTGGGACAGAGGCACAAAGCTGTTTTTTTTATTTTGCATTGTTGCTTTCTGAATGGTGATTGGTGCACTTAAGCCCACATTTTTGAAAAAGATCTCTTTTAGTAGAGTCTGACCCTTTTGAGACTCATTACGTATTTGCGGAATCCTTGTCATTGATTGCAAGCTTCTTATTGTTTTTCACCACTTTATACAACCCTCAAACATGTCTAAGGTATTTAGAAAGAAAAATACGAAGTAAAATTTTTTTTATATATAAACATTGAATTATAAACAATATTAGATTGATAAATATATTAACATAAACGTATTAATTTACAAGGATTAATTAAGTGTAATATTTTTTTTTTATGTTGTTAATGTGATTATTCGTGATTTAGTGAAATAAACTTTTCATGCGTTTTTGAAATAAACATAAATAATATTTATAACCCCTTTTAAACAAAACATTGTGAGATAATAAACAAAGTTGTGGGGGAATAATTAATTACTAATTAGTAATTAAAGAACTTACGTTCCACCTATCTTCAATAATCTCATCAGAGGGTAGATTATGATCCCTAATAATAAAAATCGTAAATTGTTATCATAGGGTGTTGTTAAACGTTTCATATTCACTGAGTAATCATATGTATTGTAAATATTAATTAGGTTTAAGGATTGAATATTTTGTTATGTGTATTAAATGTATCGGTATCCGAATCTGGTATCGGTATTGGCTGTGAAGCTTCTTTAACTTAAATGCATAAAGTCCAACTTAAATGCATAAAGTCCAACTTAAACGCATAAAGTCCAACTAAACGCATAAGTCCAACTCAAACGCATAAGTCCAACTCAAACGCATGAAGTCCAACTCCGAAGCATAAAGTCCAACTGAAAAGAAAAAGGGCATACCTTGCTTTGCTAGCAAAAGCTCAAGGTAAAGGGGTTAACTACGTCCCTTTCCCATATTGGCGGACTAATATATATATATATATACAATCTTAGTTTTAAGGTATTACCCATCCTTATATGCTATAAGGATGGCTAATAAAATATAATTGTACATCACCTAAAAATTTATCTCAAATTGCAAATTGTGTGTATCATGTATTACTAATTAAACACAAAGAAAATACACTCTTTTGCTTATATTTCCTGTCTAAAAACTCTTTGCTTGAGGACAAGGTTACGTAACAAAAATCATATATATAAAAAGGGTTTTAATAACACTAAAGGTAAATATTACAAATTCTTCCCCTTTGATATTTTTTTTGCTACTTGCACAATTTGGTGTCTTGTTATTAATTCTGCATTTTCCTTTTCATGTTGCACGCTTGAATGTTGGAGTTGGAACCGTTTTTCTTTGAAGAGTTTTTTTTGTCTACCTTACTCACCCTTGCTTGATGTTGTATGGTGCATGAGAATGGTATACGATCAAGATAGAATAAGAATTATTTTTAACTAAGTTAAGCGGAGAATAAGTGAATAGGAGAAGGAACGGTGAGTGGTTAAAGTAACTTTTATATTTTTTTATGTTAGTGTGGCATCGACTTTATCAACCTGTTTTTTTTGTTTCTCGATCGGTTATTATTGAAATACTTTAATTCCACTGTTTTTTTTTTTACTTCTTAGAAGTAACACTTAGATTTACACATCTTATCATATTCCCTGTAATTGACATCACTTTTTTACATCCCCAACAAACTCACAATACTAAATTGGTAGCAGAGCGTAGTTGCTTTGACTACCTTGCTACCTTTTCCTTACTTTCTCTTTGACTTTTTGGTTTTCTATCTTTTTCGAAAATTTATCAGGTTCCAACTCCAGGTGCTATTACGTTAAGTATCCAGTTCCTTTATCATCGGTTCGTCCTTTCATTGTCGTACGTCTCCTTTACTATCTAGTATACAGTACAATTCTCTTACATTCTTACACATATACCACTTAAATAATACAATATGGCAGAAAACGTGGGTATTAATGAGAATGGGGAAGTTAATGAATTGGGAGGGATTGATGTGGAAGGAATGAATTTGAATGGGGAGGAGCTTTCGGATGAGACAAAGCAAATATTAGCAGCAGAAGTGAAAAAAAAGAACTTACAGCAGAGTTCAGTAAAACCGAAACCTATCACCACCCTTGCAACGACTATTCCTACGGTTATACCGTCTACAAGAAACAACCCTTTAGATCAAATTTCTACAAGTAACAACCCTTTAGGTGGTGAAATCACCAGACAGCAACTAACTCAACAAATGGCTGAAGGACAAAGGTTGATGGAAAGAATGGCGAGATTGCCACCTCCACAACAAAAATGTCAACATCTCAACAGGGCTCACAGGAGAGTCAATCTGTCCCCTTTACATCAAATGAGAATGCGGCATCCTCATTGGTAAATCAAACACAATCTGATGTAACAGATGGAGATTGGTTGAAAGCAATTTATCTACAAAACCAGCAAATGATAATGGCCCTTTCTAAAGTAGTCTTGTTATTGGAGGGATTTATACCCCACCAGTCAACAAGAATGATCCCTATAGGGAAATACTCATTAGAAAATGGGGAGCCTTTTCCCCAGTTCTTACAACGTTTTGAGGAATATGCGAGAATAACATATCCACGATCAACATCGGAAGGTTGGAGAACACATCTGGGTTCATACTTGGAGGGGGATATGAAAGACGTATACGAGTTACTAATGAAGAACAATGCAGGGTATACTGTTATAAGAACACAACTTATTGAATGGTTTTCTGACTATTTACGGAAGAAGGTTAAAACCCATCTTAATAACTTTAATGAAGCGAAAATTCTTTCCCATGAAACGATACCCTTATATGCTCTTAGGTTGCAGGGTTTAGCCGAGATGGGATTCCCGGGTTCAGATGTGAAAAATATGAAAATGGTGCGCGAAAAACTAATAAATAGTACGCCATTGCAAGTACAACAACTTATACAAGCATCTATTACTGTATGTGAGATTGCTTTGGCGGGAGTTCCAATGAGTTGGGAAGCATTAGTCAAAATAATCTCGCAACACTATAATAGTTACAAAAACAACGGACATATGTCAGCATCTGCAACTCCACAAATACCATCCCAAGAGATTATTCCAGAACCATATTCACCTGAGGTGATTGATATTTCTAATGTGCAAACACATTCAAATTCACTACCACCCTTACCTATACAAACACAAGAATATTACAATCAACAACAAAATATCGTACCCCGGGGATATCTAACCTATCCGGGCTATGAACCGCCTATGCAATATCAACAAAATTGTCAACAAGTATCTCAACAACAATATGTTGTACCAACATTCGCACAAGTGGTCGCCAAACCACCAATGCCTCCACCGAATATGAATAATAACCCTAGAGGTAGTGTCCTTCCAAACTCACCTCGCCAAAATAGGACTTACTATCCGTCTAATAAAGGTCAGAATTCCCCTAAGAAAGGGCGTATACCACCACAACAAAATAATCGTCAACAACAACAACAAAATCAACCCTCTCAACAACCAACATCACAACACCCTCAACACCCTACTTCATCTTCATCAACACAACAACCATGGTGGGCCGGAAATAACATTTCTTGTAAATATTGTAAGACACCAGGACACCATGTTAAAGATTGTCCATCGAGGCCTTATTGCCAATTTTGCGGTAAGAGGGGGCATGTCTATGAAGAGTGCTATGCTGAGAAGAATCAATGCATACGATGTAAAGAACATGGACATATAGTGCAAGACTGCCCACTAATGACAGAAAAACAAGTTAAATGTGACTCTACTTTGCGATGTCCTTATTGTCAAGGAAGCCACTTGGGCATGAATTGTCCACAGAGATCCCCTAAAAGTTCAAAAAACTAATTCACTCTGTGGGAGATGACCCACCCACAGAGCCAGAAGAACATCCTAAACCACAGCGTCAGAAAAAACGTGGAACGTCAACTGAAGGGTCACAGTTGCCACCACCTCAGCCTTCTATGTTTGACGAAATTGAAAATTCAACAGTAGAACCTATAGAGGAATTATTACAAGTTGAGGTCGCTGAATGTCCAACGGATATATTCGACCTTGTTAAATCTTCCCCTGAAACTGTAATTGAGGAGATCGATTCTCAAGTAATAGAAAACTCATTAATCAAGCATGATTCTACTTCCCTTAAGGGATCAGTTAATCCTGACAATCTTACACTTACTTCACTTACTAATTTACTCCAGCCGGAGTCAACATTAACTACGCCTATGAAAGGCCCTTGCATTCATCTTAAAAACTTATCCACATCATCACCAGCTACTCTAGTTATAGGGGTCATAATAGATGACTCCCAACAAACACAGCTAATAGATGCTCTTGTAGATACTGGAGCTTCCGTTAGTATTATAACACATAGAACTTATAAACTTTTAGATCCTAATAAATATCCTATACAGCCTACTGAATATGTTAGTATTCGTGGCATCGGTGATGTCATTTTCGAAGTGTTGGGGGCTGTCACATTATCATTACATCTTTCTAACAATTACGTAACACAACCTAGGGACTTTGTGATAGTTCCGGATGAGGTAGTATGTTACGGAGTAGTAATTGGGTATGATCTACAATCGGAAAATATTTTGCCAGACTTGGCCAATAAAGAACTAATAACAAGACATGATAATGTCTTGACCATTATTGCAAAAGATATAAGAACAGCAGAGGGACAAGAACATGCTGCTAAATTAGATCAAGATGTATTACTTCCACCTAATAAAGGGGTTAACGTGGCTATAAAGCCGGAAGAAATATTAAGAAATAAAGCCTTAACTGGCGATACACTACTATTATTTATTCCAAATGATAAAAATCACTTTGTGATGGACCATGCGGTCATATCTTATAAATTTAACACTCCAGTAGTGCTACCTTGTTATAATAATTCAAGTAATATAATTAAACTTAAAACGGGTTACCCACTTGGGTCCTTTTCCGTACTTACTATTAGTCCTATTAAATCAGTTCCTGTAAACATGGTCGAACTCACCCAAAAACCTCAAGATACATACCAGGAATGGACATCTGAGAATCTCGAAAATGCTTTTCAGCTTGATTCAACAGACTTAACTCGGGAACAAAAAGATCAACTAATACAACTCTTACTTCAATATCCCACTGCTTTAAGTCTCGGAGATACAGATGTAGGGTGCACCTCTGTTCTTAAACACTCAATCGAAACTTGTATAGATAATCCAATATGCGAGCCTGTTAGAAGACTGCAAGGTCCTATTTTATATGAAGTGGAGGAAGTGTGCAGAAAACTCGAAGCTGAAGGCATCATCAGGCAATCTTTTTCTCCATACTCAGCACCGGTAGTACCCATCAGAAAACCTGATGGGGCTATGCGGCTATGCATAGATTATCGAAAACTAAATTCTGTCACAAAGGGGGATTCCTTTCCCATTCCTAATCTGACAGATACCCTCTTTAGCCTTCAAGGCAAGCAATATTTTTCGACTATCGACCTTATAAAGGGGTACTATCAGGTTGAAATGGCGGAGGATAGCATCGAGAAGACTGCTTTCTCAACCCCATTATCCCATTGGGAATTTCTCAGAATGCCCTTTGGCGTGAAAAACGGACCAGCCACGTTCCAGAGAGCCATGCACTTGATATTAAGTCATCTTTCATGGGAAGAAGTCAGGGTTTATCTGGACGATGTGCTTATCATCACTAAAACCTTTGCAGAACATTTGGCAGTATTGGAAGAGGTGCTTACAGCATTCATGGTTAACGGCTTCAAACTGAAACCTTCAAAAACGTATTTACTAAGACGAGAAGTAAGCTTCCTGGGACACGTAATTTCAAGTAAGGGTATGATTCCCTTGGAAAAGAATCTCAAAGGAATTCAAAACTTCGAAGCACCAACTACAGTTAGAAAGGTTCGACAGTTTATGGGACTGGTTAATTTTTATCGCCGGCATATACCGAACTGTTCAGTGATTGCAAAACCCCTGTTTGACTTATTGAAATGTAAATCAACCATTCCTTGGACGGACGAATGTCAACAAGCTTTTGTAAAATTAAAACAACTATTAACTAAACCACCCTTATTAACCTATCCGGATTGTACAGAAAAAGCACAACCTTTATTACTGTATACAGATGCATCGGGAATCGGTGCAGGAGCCTGTCTCAGTCAGGTTCAGGACAACGAAGAAAAACTAGCATATATCTCGACCGTATTTTCAAAGGCTCAAAGGGGGTATAGCACTACTGAAAGGGAGGTTGCTGCTATTCGTTGGGCCGTTAGGACACTTTAAAACCGTTTCTTACATCGAGAACACAGGAATACGAATTTATCACTATTTCGGTAAATTGCACAGTTTTTCTGACACTTCCTACATCTCCTATTATTTAAATGATCTTGATTACGAATTTCACTATATACCGGGCAAACAAAATATAGTGGCAGACTTTTTGTCTCGTAACCCTTATGAAATAAAATCCGAAACTATTGATAAAAGCTATATCCCAGAAATTCCAGACGGATTTATAGAATTTTCTATGCCTGGAGGAGGGGATTCCCTTTTTCAATGTTTTTCACAGTATTTATACAATAATGCAAGTCAACATATTGCACTGCGTGCAAAAATAATAGAAGAATTAATAGATCATCGAAAAGATTATCATTTGCCAACTGGCAAAGGTGAAAAACAAACCCTTCAACAATTAAAATTGTCAAAATATCCTGGCCAACTTCCATTCACACACAGTATTCAAGCCTTTGAAACGATGTACAAAGTAAAAGTGCTGGTGTATAGTTCTAAAGAACACCCTCTTCAATTTGGGATATCAACCTCTGATTCAGAGGAGAAAACCTGTTATTTGTTTTGCAGAGGAGGGATACACTTTAATCTTTTAACACCTATGAACTCAGATGAGTTACCAACATCAGTTACTACAGCAATAATCGCATATCCACAATTACAACTTGATACTAAACCTCTCCCGGTAACTCTTTATATTTTAGAACCAGACATTCTGATGGAGGAGGATTTATCAGAATTAAATCTTCATCTCCTTTACGAATTGAAAAACTCTGGTGGGGAGGAGATGACTATGGACAAGCTGCATAACACTACTATATTTTTGCATAATTTTTCTTTAGTGTTGAATTCGCAAGATTCAGTGGAAATTATTATGTCTCACATAACTGAATGTCAGCAAGTTGATCCTTTATTAAGAAGGTTGATGAGAGCTTTGAGAAACAATCAACCCTTCAGGGGACCCTTAAAATTATTCAGCCGTTCAAGAAATTTTTTGTTTGTTCAGGATGACCACATAATCCACTGTAATCGCAATAATCATTATCATTACGTGGTATCGTTCAGTTTTGCAGTACAAGTGGCTGTAATAAACCATTTCGAATTTGTTCATATAGGGCAGAATAAATTATATGCTCTCATAGAAAATATAATATGGCATCCTAAGTTGCGAATGATATGCCAGGATGTCACTAGATCTTGTCACACTTGTCAACTATCTAAAATTTCTAACGTCATTTGGGCACCACCTAAAATTAAGATTAATACTTATCACCCATTTGAACTCACAGCAGTTGATCTTTTACAATTGCCTAAATCCAACAAAGGAAATAACTATGCGTTGGTTTTTATAGACCATTTTAGTAAATGGGTGGCTGCTGTGCCAATAAAAACTAAGCATACTGCAACCGTTACAACGGCTTTAGAGAATATCATACCGTATTTACCAGTAATTCCATCAAGACTTATGTCTGATAATGCTAGGGAATTTAGGGGACCTCTTTTTGAAAATTTGCTCCTTTCCTTAGGCATTTATCATGTTTACACGACCCCTTACAACCCTTCATCGAATGGTATAGTGGAAAGAATGAACCGAACTTTAATACAGTATTTAAGTGTTTCTCTCAATGATCCCGGTCATTGGGACATCATATTACCACAAGTAATTTTAAAATATAATCATCTGAAACATGCAGAAACGGGAAAAACACCTACAGAAATTTTGTTTAGAGATGCTCATGGAGTCCATCCTAGACTGCCATGGACAAAGTTTACCCAATATTGGGATGAAGGACATGAAAAGTACCATTCTTACTCACTAGGCCAATTGGTGGCTCTTAAGGTTCAATTGCCAGGAGACCTCACCTTGAACAAATTTAAAGAAAGGTACCAAGGACCATTGACAATAATTAAAGTAAATTCGAATGACGTAACTTATATTGTCGAGGCTCCAGACACCAGACGACAATAAAGAGTTCATCACCGACAAATAAAACGGTGGAATTCACCTCCAAAATATTTAGAACGAACGCCGATTTTCATCGAATTGCTAACACGACCCTTAGCTCCTGTGCAAGAACCATTAGAGGAGATTGAAGAAGAGCGGAGTCAAACAACACCTGATAACATACCAAATTTTGAAATGGATTCAGACGATGAGGAAGAGTTTTTGGGATTTCCGGATGTTCCACCTCCGGATTTCTCTAATGTCATATATCACCTGAATCAAAGTATCCTGTTAGCGAATTCCTTAAATCCGATTTCGGATCCAGATGATGTGCGATCAACAACTCCATCCGACAAGGAGCATTTGATAGAGAACGACCAGTTGAGTGATATCTCATCGTATCATTTGGGGAGTTTGTTTCTAACACAGGAACAGATGTCGGTGATACCTCTTTTAATTAATAACTCACCTGTATTGCATATTTCACCTCCTGATTTAATGGAAACTCCTACTTACATTTCTTATACTCCTATTACTGTAACTCAAGATAGAGAACAGTTGGCAGTGCCTCAAAGACAGGCTAGAAGGTTATCCATGGAGGATTTATCGTCGAGATCCAGCTTTATGGGCTCTCCACAAACACAGAATCCGTACGACAACATCACTCCTTTGGAATCTTTAGAAACAACATCCACTCCTAATATGAATTTGAATATACCTAAACTGGAACTTTCCACACTTTCAGATACCACATCTACTCAACTAGAGATCCCAGAGATCCCATTGGGACACACAGCATCAATAATCAAAGAATTTCTAGAATTGGACAAGTCTCCAATTAAAACACCACCCTCAATTCAAACTACTTTTGGAAAAAGGAAAACAGTGCGATGGGCACCAACCGTATCGACAAGGGTGTGCGAGGAGGAAAGACTAAATGAATCAAGGTTCACAGGGTCTATAGCCTCTCGTACACGCCAGAGATCTTCTCTAGAAGAAAACACACAACCCTGGGTACAACCCCGTGTCTTGGAAAGAAGACGAAGAAGGCATACAGTTGCAGAAGAACACTTAGAAGAGGAAACGGCAGATGAAGAAGGACCTGAAGAAGAGGCATAAATTAAATACTAAAAATCTGTATATTATGTAAGTTTTTTTTTTGTGTTTAAATTGGGTTTTGTAATAATTGTACTTTTGTTTAATAAATAAATTTTTTTTATGTTGTTTCTTTATTTTTTTTGTAAGGTAAAATATGAATAAAAATCATTCCTATTTGATTGAGAAATTTTTAACCTGAAAAACTGAAATTAACCCAAAGAATATGGTGATCATCTTTTCAATTCATCGTGATGTTCTGGTAGGATGGATCATCTGGAAGAGGAAACTGAAGATGCTGAAGATGAAGATGAAGAATGGATTTTTTTCAATTCTTTATAAGTGTTTTCAATTCTTTATTAAGTGTTTTTGTTTTCGTAGTCGTCAGGTTACTATAGAGGATGAGGACACTATTACACAACCCTTACCAACCCTTGCAGGTCCAGGTTCATCCGGAACTTCGTCCACCGAACGGAAATACTTGAGACCTGTAAGGTCATCTGAGGCTAGACATAGGCCGGAGGTTCATTCGAGTCTTTCCTGCTCGGATCTGAACCAAACCGCTCCCAAGAGCCTCCGACCTTCCTTTGAACAATCACGCGCAAGTCAAAGTGAGACACCTGAAATGTCTCCCTTTGATCCCATTCCAAGTGAATGGTCATTCAAACGCCCAACTCTGCCGTCTTTTTATATTCCTGAAAGTAAAATTCCACCGAACCTCTCACTTGCTAAATCTTTACGGCGGATGACTTATCAGGAGGCTGATCAAATACAGGGTTCATATAATAGATTTGTTACTTATGCTTTGGGGGTACTACACACTAAAAAACGATCATATAGATGGAAAGGAATTCCGTCATATTCTTGAAAATCTCACTCAGGGATATGAACAAAAGGGGCCTTAGATACCCTTTCACATACATTACACTTTTCTTTTTCGGCCTTTCTTCTGTTTACTTTCCCCTTTTTTTTTCCGTCAAGATTTGACGGGTGGGCAGGTAAATGTAGAGTTTCAACTCTACAATAAAGTACAAGAACTATTTTTTATTTTTTCAGCAGTAGTTTATAAGCTGCCTTCAATTTTCTCATTCTTTCTTGTCGAATGTTTGATGTGTATGGTTACTACAAGTTACGTATTTTTAAGTTACCTTTAAAGGTTAGTGGGAAAAATTTTGATTGATCAAATTCTATTCATATGAGTCTTACAGGATACGATTTACGTAAGTGTTACTTTTGTTTTTATAGGATAGATGCTTGCACCATCATTTTTTTGTCCTCAAGATAGTCAGACTGTCAGTTTTGTCGTGGACACGACCATCTTTATTTCTAATTTGAACTGTTTTGAGGTAAAAACACAGTTAACATTTTTTTTTTACATAACATATTATAATAAATACAACCCTTTTGGAGCAACTAAATTAATATTAGTCATCTGGTTTGTTTTAGGTACTGGGACAGAGGCATAAAGCTGTTTTTTTTATTTTGCATTGTTGCTTTCTGAATGGTGATTGGTG
>JABUQX010008647.1:0-13067 GCA_015478945.1 Trachelipus rathkii
AAAGACAGTTAAATTGACTAAAGAGCACATTAACTAATGTTAAACCCCTCTTGTTGTTAGGTAACACCTTTATTGATTTTACTGATTTACTGCTTAAGGTATGTAAATGTTAATGTTTTTTAATAAAATTTCGTAACAATTGTAGTAAAAAAATAAATATATCGATATTATAATAACAGGAATCAGTCCTCTATTGGTTTGTTATGCTATCTTAAAAGTACCAATGTTTTTAAAAATTAAAATTTATCGAGAAAGTTATCAAAGGCTGATCAGATATCATTTACTACAGATATATACGGTAGAGAGCTAAATATTCAAACGAGTAATTTATTTCTTTAACTGCACTCTGGCTTACCAGCAAGTTTAAAAAATGGACTGTGTACTCCACTGCAAGTATTTTCCGGTTCTATTATAGAATTTAAATCTCCTATGAATTTTTAAATTACGATGAATAATTGGGAAAATCCTCCTCCCAACATAATCCATTTGATCCTAGAGATGGAGCATATAAACATGAAACTTGGAACTTATTTAGCAGGATACACAAGTTTTTTCTTGTTTTTATTCATATACTTCATTTATTAAAGATGCTTATTTTCTCAAAGACGTGTGATTTAAATAAGAAATATAGGAATTTTGTACACATTTCAATCATTCCATTTAAGCTGTAATTAACTTAAAAGAATACAAAGAGACTTGGATTCACATCTTGCCCACTTATGCCAATTCAAGATGTTAATACAGGGTGGAATAGCACACATATTGGATTCTAGAAAGAATTGAATGTTTGGAAAGACCTCGGCAAGTTTATATTATAGAACAATAAATCATTTAAGCTTTGACTGCTTATAAATGGCAAATACTTGAAAAAATTCTAAGAGTTTTTCAACCATTTCTCATGGTTACGGAAACTATAAGGCAAAAATCAATTATATCATCAATTATTCTACATAATTGAGCTCTCCGGCATATCTCTCAAACTCTGAGGATGACAGCAGAGAATAAAGAAGAGCGGAAGAAGGCATTAGAGTTTAGATTTATGAATAAAAGGAAGAGAAAGGATCAATAGACATATATCAAACAAGATAATGTTTTAAATACTGTAGTAGACCAAAGATACTAACTAACTGATTTTATTTTCTAATGAAATAAGAGAATTAAGTAGAAAATGGATGCTTGAAAAATATGCAAATAATGGAAGTAGAAAGTATGATAGTAGTAGCAGTAGCAGAAAAGGTTCAGGAGAATGAGTTATTTTCAGAAAGAGCATTATCTACAATAAACTTAGATTGCCAAGTAACCGGTACCTAAATCATCATCAGCATTAAGAAAGAAATTACTGCAAAGTTACTTAGGTTTTTTTATAAGTTTGAAGGAAGTGAAAGTGACAGCGAGTCAGTTAGTGTAAAGGAAAAAAAGAAAATCAGTGGCTCTTCAAAAGGTGAAATTCTTAAATTGAAATTTTTTTTACTGAAAATCAAATTTCTAACATAAAAAGAAGAATTCCTTAATTGGTGGAAGTGAACAAAGCTAAATTCCCAAACATAGCAGTACTAGCCCAAAAATTGCTCTCCTTTCCAGTCTCCTCCATATATTCAGAAATTATTTTCATTTTCAGAAGCAGGAAATATATTTGAGGAAAAACGTTTTAAAATATCGTCCAATACTGGTGAACAGTTTTTTTTTACTTCACAACAATTCAGCATTATTTTTATATGTATATATAGATATATATATATATATAATATATATATATATATATATATATTATATATATATATATTATATATATATATATATATAATATATATATATATATATATAATATATATATATATATATATTTATATATATATATATATATAGTATATATATATATATATATATATCATATTATATATATATATATATAGATATATAGATATATAGATATAAGATCATATATATATATATAATATATATATATATTATATAATTTCTAGACCTTGGTCTATAAACTTTTTATATATATGTATATATATATATATATATTTCTTTCTTTCATGTTTCTTTAAAGTACCCAGACTAGGAGTAAGGTGCGCCACAAGCATCGGAAAAGAAAAGCTGTAGAAGATATGACAAAGTCGAAAAGAAAGCCAGCCCTTAAGCCCCTCTGTACCATTAATCTAGTAAGAATCGTCGTTCAGTCAGAAAAATCCACACTAGAGCTTACGGGACCGCGACGGATCTCACTATGGCATATTGTCAGTGTAGGGTTCATCCCAGGCTCAGGTGGGCCAAAACCTACCCTTTACAACACAACACCATTCTCTCCCTATCATGCAACCTTCTTTCTCGCCTCTGCCAAATCACATTTCTCTCCTGCAACATTCCTTTACTGACTCAATCCACTTTTCCCTTCGTCTTCCAGCTGGTCGGTTCCCAACACATTCACCACATATAACATCCGCTTTAACCAACCGACTATCATTCATACTTTCCACATTGACCAAACCATCTCAAATACTTTCATTTATTCTCTCGTTTTTCCCTTTCTTCACACCACACATCTCTAATACGTTCATTCTCATTTTATCAATTCTTCTCACACCTAGCGCCCCTAAGATTTGTCCATCTGACACATTGACTTAGATCTATACTTCTTACATTCCGACGCATAGTTTATTACTATACAATAACACAGGTAACAAACATACCTCATGCAAACCGTAGCCACTCAGACTTAGTCCCTTTTACTTTCACCACGATTTAATTGCACCCAGCCACTTCCTGCCATTCACATACTTTACTTACTACTCTCTGCATCATCCGTTCTCTTCTCATCCAAACATACCCTAAATATTTAAACTCAACACTTGTTCCAGCTGCTCACCATCTTAAATAACTTCACACTGAGGGCTATGCCTCACTCAAAAACCATAACCTAACTTTTATCTACATTTACTTTCAAAAAATCCCTCTTATAAAATCCCCTGAAAAATCTCTCGTACCAAATTTCTCAAACTCTCGTCAAGATTCGCCAGCAAAACCAAATCATCGCATATAATAGGTAGGGTACCCTCTCACTCATCTTCCATTCTCTATCATTATAACACCATTTCTGCCACCCCACCTCTATTCTTTCATAAACCCATCCATATATAAATTGAATAACCAAGGAGACATAAACATCCCTGCCTCACTCCGCTATTAATACTAGACAATCACCTTGACACCATTTATTCTTCACAGCGCCTCACTACTCCTCAACATACTTTTGATTTCAAATTCGAAAGCCTACCACCCAACCATAATCAGTAACACCGCCATAGAGCTTCCCTATTAACCCTAACATACGCCTGTTGCAAATCCATAAAACCGTAAATACATTTATTCTTCTTCTCCCTCATTTCTCAATCATTTGTTGTTCCAATGTAAAGATTTAATCCACACATCCTCTTTACACTCACTCCTAAACGCACCTTGTTCTTCACCAATCAGTCCTTAGTCACTTATATATACTTTCTTTCTTTCTTTCTTTATCTGCCTTTTTTTTTCCCAAGGATGGGAGTAAGGTGCATAACGAGCATCGGAAAAGAAAGCAGAGAAGAACATGACTAAGTCGAAAAGAAAGCCCAGCCTTACCGCTCCCTCAGTACCATTAATTAGTGAGAACTCTGCGCAGTCAGAAAATCCACCTAAGGTTCATGGGACAGCGATGGACTCTCACTATGGTAGATCGTCAGGTAAGGGTCATCCTTGCCCAGGTGGGCACAACCATACCTCCCTCACAAAACCCCCCCGCCATTTACTCCTGTTATACACCTTTCTTCTCGCCTTTGCAAACTCAGATTTCTCTCTTTCAAACATTCGTTTACCGACTCAATCAACTTTTCTTCGGTCTCCCAGCCGGCTGGTTCCAAAACACTCGCCACTATACATCCGCTTAACCACCGACTATCATTCATTCCTTTCCATATGACCAAACCATCTCAACATAGCTTTCATTTATTCTCTCATTTACCCCTTCTTCAACCACACCTCTCCTAATACGTTCATGTACCTCATTTTATCAATCTTCTCACACCTAGCACACCCTAAGATTGTCCATCTGAACACAATTGAACTTTAGATCTATACTTCTTATTCCAGACCATGTCTCACTACTATAACAATAACACAGGTAACAACATACCCTCATGTAGACCCTAGCGCACTCAAGACTCTTTAGCATTCACCACGATTTTAATTGCACCAGCCACCTTCCTGCCATTTCACGAAACTTTCCTACTACACTCTGCATAATCCGTTCCCCTTCTCATCCAACCTATACCCTAAATATTTAAACTAGACACTTGTTCCAGCTGTTCCCCATCTAACATAACTTCACACTGAGGAGTGTCCTCACTCACAACCATAACCTTACTCTTATCCACGTTTACTTTCAAGCCCCCTCCTTTTACACCCTGCAAATCTCTCTACCAATCCTCTCAAACTCTCTTCAAGATTCGCCACACAGAACCAATCATCCGCATATAATAGTTAGGGCACCCTCCACTCATCTCCATTCCCCACCATTCTAACACCAATTCCTGCCATCCCCACCTCGAATTCTTTCAAAAACCCCATCCATATCAAATTGAATAACAAGGAGACATAACACAACCCTGTCTTACTCCGCTATTAATTCTAAAACCAATCAGCCATTGACACTTATATATAATATATATATATATATATATATAATATATATATATATATATATATATATATATATATATTATAATATATATATTATTATATATATATTAGATATATATATATATATTATATATATATATATATATATATAATATGAGTGGAGGGTACCCCTACCTATATATGCGGATGATTTGTTTCTTTGTGGCGAATCTGAAGAGAGTTTTGAGAAGATTGTAGAGAGATTTGGGCAGGAGATGTATAAACGGAAGGGGTTTGAAAGTAGGCGTAGATAAGAGTAAGGTTATGGTTGTGAGTACGGAATAGCCCTCAGTGTGAAGTTATGTTAGACTGTGTGAGCAGCTGGAACGTGTCTGAGTTTAAATATTTAGGGTATGTGTTGGATGAAAAGGGAACGATGATGTGCAGAGTGTAGTAGAAAGTTGTGAATGGCACTAGGTGGCTGGTGCAATTAAATGTTGGTGAATGTAAAAGGACTAAGTCTGGAGTGGCGCTAGGGTCTTACATGAGGGTATGTTGCCACCTGTGTTTAAATTGTATAGTAATGAGCCTATGGTTGTGGAATAAGAAGTATAGATTTATAAGTACAATGTGTTTCAGATGGACAATCTTAGGGGCATCTTAGGTGTGGAGAATGATAAAATGAGGAATGAACGTATTAGAGAATTGTGTGGTGTGAAGAAGGGGTAAACGAGAAGAATAAATGAAGTATATTGACATGGTTTGGTCATGTGGAAGGATTGAATGATAGTCGGTTTGGTTAAGCGGATGTATGTGGTGAGTGTGTTGGGAACCAACCCGGCTGGGAGACGAAGAAAAAGTGGATTGAGTCGTAAAGGAATGTTTGCAGGAGAAAAATGTGAGTTTGGCAGAGGCGTAGAAGAAAGGTGCATGATAGGAGAGAATGGCGGGTGTTTGTAAGGGTATGGTTGTGGCCCACCTGAGCGGGGATGAACCTACACTTGACGATCGTTAAACACATTGTGAGGATCCGTCGCGGTCCCGTGAAGCTCTGTGGTGGATTTTCTGACTGCGACGAGTTCTTAATAATTAATGGTACAGAGGGGGCTTGTAAGGCTGGCTTTCTTTCGACTTTTTGTCATATTCTTCTACTTGCTTTTCTTTTCCGATGCTTGTCACGCACTTTACTCCCAGTCTTGGGTAAAAAAGGAAGATGAAAAGAAGATATATATATATATATATATATATTATATAATATATATATATATATATTTATATATATATATATAATATAATATATATAATATATATATATATATTATATATATATATATATATATATATATATTTAAACGGAGATTCAGCAACTTTTTACTACTCGTGCTCCTCTCTCTTCTCTCTCTCTCTCTCTCTCTCTGTCTCTATATATATATATATATATATAATTACTATATATATTATATATATATATATATATGATATATATATATATATATTATATATATCATATATATATATATATATATACACTTGCAGTCCCCCATGCCAAGTTTACACGAGCCGCCACTGTATATATATATATATATATTATAATATATATATATATATATATTATATTATAATATATTATATATATATATATATATTATATAATATATATATATATATATATATATATATATATATATATATATATATATATATATATAATATATATATATAGGATATATATATATATATTATATATTATATATATATATTATTATCTTCCTTCTTCCTCCCCAGACTGGGGGGTAAAGGTGCGTGGACTTGCATGGAAAAGAAAAATAAGTAGAAGAATAAGACAAAAGTCGAAAAGAAAGCCCAGCCTTACCGCCCCCTCTATACCTATAAATGAGAATTAGTTGCAGTCAGAAAATCCACCTAGACGCTTTCACGGGAACCGCGACGGACCCTCACTATGGCCTATCGTCAAGTGTAGGGTTCAACCCCTGGCCCAGGTGGGCCACACAAACCCCACCCCTCCGCCTCACAAAACCCCCTCCATTCATTCCTATTATGGCACCTTTCATTATCGCCTCTGCCAAACTCACATTTCCTCTCCTTTCAGGCATACTCTTTACTGACCCAATCCACTTTTTCTTCGGTCTCCCAGCCAGTCCATTCCAACCCACTCGCCACTATACATCCGCTTAACAACCGACTGTCATTCATCCTTTCCATATGACCAAACCATCTCAACGTACTTTCTTTTATTCCTTTCTTCACACCACATAACTCTCTAATACGTTTATTCCTCATTTTATCAATTCTTTTCACACCTAACACGCCCCTAAGATTGTCCATCTGAACACATTGAACTTTAGATCTATACCTCTTATTCCAGACCATAGTCTCACTACTATACTTAACCACAGGTAAACAACATACCCTCATGTAAGACCCTAGTGCCTCAAGACTTAGTCCTTTCACTGCCACCAACGATTTAATTGCAAGAGCCACCTTCCTGCCAATTCACAAATTTCGCCTACTACCTCTGCATCATCCGTTCCCGCCTTTTCATCCCAACATATATCCTATAATATTTAAAACTCAGACACTTGTTCCAGCTGCTCACCATCTAACATAACTTCACACCGAGGACTATCCTCACTTACAACCATAACCTTACTCTTATCTACGTTTACTTTCAAACCCCTCCTTTTACACACCCTGCCAAATCTCTCTCTACCAATCCTCTCAAACTCTCTTCAGATTCACCACACAAAACAAATCATGCCAAATTAATAGGTAGGTGAACCTCAACCTCTCTTCCATTCTCCATCATTCTAACAACCATTTCCTGCCACGTCCATCTCTATTCTTTCATAACCCCATCCATATACAATTGAATAACCAAGAAGACATAACACGAACCTGTCTCACTCTGCTATTAATACTAAACCAATCACCTTTGACCATTTATTCTTACATTACACACGCCTCACTATCCTCATAATACTTTTGATTTCATTCAGAAGCCTACCACCAACATCATACATTACTAACACCTGCCATAGGGCTTCCCTGTTAATCCTTTCATACGCCTGTGCAAATCCATAAACATAAATTACAATTTATTTTTCTTCTCCCTCATTTTCTCAGTCATTTGTTTCAATGTAAAGATTTGATACACACACCCTCTCAGTATTCCTTTTTTCCTCCTTATATACTTCCAAACATCTTTCTTTTTTGAAACTTCAATCCATTGTGGGGTTGATGATCAAACCAGGCTTCCTTTTTTACTTTTAACCGCTTGCATCAACCTCTTCATTCCACCATCATATATATATATTATATATATATATATATATATATATATATATATATATATATATATATATATATATATATTATTATATATATATATATAATATATAATTATATAATATATATATATTATGGAGTTGAAAGTGATTGGTTTAATATTAATAGCGGAGTGAGGCAGGGATGTGTTATGTCTTCTTGGTTATTTAATTTATATATGGATGGGGTTATGAAAGAATTAGAGGTGGGGGTGGCAGGAGATGGTGTTAGAATGATGGAGAATGGAAGAGAGGTGGAGGGTGCCCTACCTATTAAATGCGGATATGATTTGGTTTTGTGTGTGAATCTGAAGAGAGTTTGGGAGGATTGGAGAGAGATTTGGTATGGTGTGTAAAAGGAGATGTTTGAAGGTAAACGTAGATAAGAGTAAGGTTATGGTTGTGAGTGAGGACAGTCGTCGGTGTGAAGTGATGCTTGATGGTGAGCAACTGGAACAAGTGTCTGAGTTTAAGTACTTAGGATATATGTTGGATGAAAAGGGAACGGATGATGCAGAGTGTAGTAGGGAACAGATTGTGAATGGGTAGGAAGGTGGCTGGAGCAATTAATATAGGTGGATGTAAAGGGACTAAGTCTTGAGTCTTACATGAGGTATGTTGTTACCTATGTTAATGTATAGTAGTGAGACTATGGTCTAGAATAAGAGACCTCTACATAAGGACGCACGCACGCGCGCACGCACACAATATACATAAATTTACTTAAGGTATTTGCTCTTCAGAGCTTTTCAATTACTTGATCGATCTTAATATTACAAATTGGAGATTAATAAACTGATTTCATTTGTTCACAAAACTTGAAAGTGTTTCAGATCAATATTAACACAAACTTAATAATAATAATAATATAATAATAATAATAATAATAATATAATAATAATAATAATAATAATAATAATAATAATAATAATAATAATAATAATAATAATAATAATAATAATAATAATAATTTTGTTCTCTTAATATGTTTCTAACTTGAGTAAAAAAATAAAAGAATCAACATACATCTACATATTTAGCACTTGACTTCTCTGCAATCGTCGGATTGTCAGATTTTATGATTTCCATGTTGACAAGTCCTTCATAAAACCCTCAAAATATCAACATGTTGGTTCCTCATTTCTGACTTCATTGATGCCTTTTGGTCTAATTCTTCATTTTAAATGTTATCTGCCTAAAGCAAAGTTTGTGTCTTGTTGGGAAAGATCTTGAAATTAAAATAAAAAGATGTAAATAAAGCCTAAAGGAATGTATACAACCAATATTCAGAGGCCAATTGTGCTAAACTTCAAGGAAAATGGCCATCTCATTTGAAACATCAATCAACTACTATATAAATAAAAACAAAAAACAAAAAACAAAAAAAACCTTCCAGTCTAGGAAGTAAATTGAGATGATTTTGGAGCGTGTCTGGATTGGAATAAAAACCTGTTTTAATAAAACAATTTTTTTTATTCAGAGATGAGGTTGTAAATGAAATGTTTGGATGATTATCACCAAATTTTTAAAATTAAGAAAAAAAAATATTCAAGTAATATTTAAAAACATTTAAATTAAAATGAATTTTAATAGTTTGACTAAACCCAATTTGGTTTTGGAAATCATGATTGAAAATTGTTCGTTATATTGCTCTTAAATCATTTATTTAAGTTTTAACATTTTCCTCAAGCAAAGTTAAATTGTTCTTTGTTTCAGAAATTATATTATTGATGTAAATTGATTGTTATGTTCTTTCAATTTCAGGTGAAGGAGTTTTTGTATTGAAGGGAGTTTTATAGTATGCCATCAAAGAAATGCCATTGAAGCAGCCATTAAAGATAAGCTTTTTAAAACAATCTGGTCAGGATGCATCAAGCAAAAGTTAATGAGGCTGAGGTAGTTTAACAGTCAAAAGCAAAAAGTGCTGAGCATGAGAAATGTCAATGCAGAAGCTACCGTTATGTAATGCCATGGTCTTCCTAACCAAATTTCTGTCACTTTCACGCACATTTCTTCATTTGTTGCGTTGACAGTCCTTCCCATTCTTGGATCATTATGCAGGCCTTCCTAACTCTAAAAATCTCCAAAATTGCTATTAAAATTTATAATCAGCTGTTTTTTTTAAGCATCATCACATAAACCTTTAGCAAAGCCTTAATGACTTTGAGAAGTTGTCCACTCACGCTGTGGGCAAAATCGGCCCACACTTTTTTTTTTAAAATTTTCAAAGTTTTTTCTGTTCATTTTTTTTTCCTTACAAGTATCTCGAAAGATGTTGAAAAAGACCTCTGAAAATTTGTGTAAAAAATATGTAAAACTAATGAAGTTACACTGTGATATATTAGGTGTGGGCAAAATTTTCTTTATTTCAGATTGTTGAGTACTTTATTACACAAATATTAGTAATTTAAACCTAATTCAGTACATTATGCAATAAAAATTAAATTATCCCTTTTAAAAAAATAAAATAAAATTGTTTAAAAAATACCACCCCCCCCTACATATAAAAAAATTTTTTTGAGTCCTTTGGTCTATATTGCGGTACAATATTGTTTTTAGTACTAATCTAGGAATATATTTATCAAATTTGAAGAGATTTTGTTGTATAGTTTTTTTTAACAGCCAATCTTATAGTTAGCAATTTGTTTGGATTAGTCGAGTAGTGTATCTATGTAAATATTAATTAATTTAAAGTACATATAGTTCTCTTTTTAGGGATTTGTATTATAGTGGCCATGGCCTAAGATCATTTTATGACATTATTATTACACTGCACCATAGATCTATACCTCTTTTACCACACCATATCATCACCATAAACCTTTTGCAATGCCTCAATGATTAGCGAAGTTGTCCACTCAAACTTAAAAAGGAATTTTATGATGACCCTCACCTCAAAACTTATGTTTTTCATGGGTAAAAAAAATGATGCTTTTTCAAAGGCACCTGCAGTACTGTACATTACGACCAATGAATGAATGAAATACCAGTTGGATATCATCATTATAGACTGGAGAAATGATCAATCATATTTTATTGTGAAAAAATCTAATCCAGGCTCCAGACATTTATCTGCCCAAATTACAATAGACCTTTCACTTGAGGCAAACCTAAATATTTTGTAACAAATGCAGACTCCAGTTTCAAACAGGATGTACTAATCTACAAACCTTTGATCAATATTCTCCAACATGATCCAGTTAATCATGTGGAGACTTACACACAAATTCAAATCCCTCACCTACATAACTCAACCAACATATTTCAATTAAATATAAACAGTATCAAGAATAAGCAAAGAACTTCTCCATACATTAAATAAGTTCAATATATACATTGCACTAATTCAGGAATCCATCAAACTTATAACTTACGCAAACGACATCAGTCTTATTTCCCAACACCCAGCCACACAACATACCCAAGAATATATAGCTACATCTATTAGAAAATTGGTTAAGCTCCAACAGAATGACAGCATCCCCCCTTAAATCCTCCATCACCCTTTTAACCACTGACCGTCACCAATCCTCCCTCCATCCTATAATCACCCTGAACAACCTCCTTTAAACAAAACTCCAAAAATACTAGGACTTACCTAATGACACACACATGCCCACATCGACCAAATCACTTCCTCAACCCAACGAAAACTAAACACCCTCCGAACCCTCTCTCAACACAACTTCAGCGACAGGAAACACACACTCACCACTACTTATAAACAACTCCTCAGAACTCTAAACTATGCCTCACCAGCATGGTTCCCAGCACTCTCAAAATCGAACACAAATAAATTACAAATTTCTCAAAATACAACCCTCAGAATTATCACAGGTTTCACTAAAACCACCCCAATCCAACATTTACACGGCGAAACCTCCATCCTCCCCATCACCCACCTGGAGATGGTGGGACTCAATTCTATCAGAAAACCGTAATCCATCCCACCCTTGTCACCAAATTCTCACCCCCTCGACAAATACTTAAATCTCCCCTTCTTCACCAGCTCAATTCTATTACAACACTTACAATATAATTCCCCCTCCCCTCCCAATAGGTCATGGATTACACATATCCATACTCATCTAACATCAACACATACCTGCTAAACCACCTAAATAACAATTTACTAAACACTTACAGCCACAAACTCTCCCTAGGAAGAGCGGCTGTCAGAAGGGCCAAATCGACCTAACCAGACAGATCAGGTATACCGATCATGCATTATATAAGCCACAGATTCAAACTAGACAACGTCACCTCCCCACTTCCCACTGAATCACCAATGCCCAAGGCACGTAGGCACCTCCTTTCTGAGGGGTGCCCTGTCGACCTTTGCATTTCTCTATAACTTCTTTCTCAACCTGTGGAACCACCCAGAGGTGGCAGCCTTCCTGGAAGCAGTGTGGCCCTCAATTAAGGTGGGCCATGGGCAGAAATGAAATAAGTAAGTAAGTAAATATATATATATATATATATATATATATATATATATATATATATATATATATATATATATATATATATATATATATATATATATATATATATATATATAAACACTCTATACCTAGTATATATATATATATATATATATATATAACCAACCTGAGAACTTTGCTGATAGCAGTAATTTTCTGAATCTAATTCTTCTTCTTTAATTTCAATTTCAGATTTGATATCCATTTTTTATTTATTTTAACAAAAATATATTTCTAATAATTAACACACTGTAAACAAAATAAAAAATATTTCCTAAAAATTTGCATTATAATTATTGATGGGATGATTAATCATCATTGTCATCGGCAAAATTGGCATATTTTTTCTCAATCATCATCGTCAATTTTCTGCTGATTATTTTGCCCATTAAGTGAGGAAATATTACACCAGAAACTGGAGAAAGATCATATTTCTGCATCAGAATTTAAGAGCTCTAAATTTAAAGAAATAGAATTTTGTATGTCTGCCCATGTTCTCGCATATTAAAAATTTTTAAAATCGATGTTTTGAAGGTACTTACTAAATATTAAAATTACATAAAATAATAAGTTGAAATAT
>JABUQX010008648.1:2500-10000 GCA_015478945.1 Trachelipus rathkii
ATCGATTGATATAAATCAACTGATTTTTTCACTTAATGATCCAAAAAATTATGATTGTTTTATTTTTTTTTATTTTATTTTTTTATGTATATATTTTTTAAATTTTATGGTTAATTTAAGTGATTCTACTTCAATAGAAGTAAAAGATTAGAATAATAATACTATAGCAAGGCTACTATGTTGCAAATTCCTACACTATTAACTACAAAAAAATCATATTTAAAAAAGGTTTCTTTTATCTCTGATGTAACATTTATCAATATTGCAAATAATATCAGATGTTTCCGTAACACTTTAGTGTTGCTTTTTCATTGTGTCATAGACTATTTTGAACCAAGAGCTATGACCTAGGGTTAAAGATAATACTATAACAACCTTAAAAATAGTTTTTTTTACAAATTATATTTCGCCTGACGTCACGATTCTCCAAAAAATAAAAAAAATAAAAAAATCAAGAAAATCAAAAATTTATTTTTTTCTCAAAATCCAAAAAATCAATAACCCTAAAAGAAAGTGATTGGTTTAACATTTGTAGCGGATTGAGGCAGGAATGTGTTACGTCTTCTTTTATCCAGTTTGTATATTGATGGGATTATGAAAGAAGTAGAATTGCGGGTTGCAGAAAGTGGTGTTAAAATCATGGAGAATGGAAGAGAGTGGAGGGTGTCCTACCTATTTTATGCGGATGATTTTTTTAGTATGTTAAATCTGAAGAGATTGTTGTGATGATTAGTAGAGAGATTTGGCAGGGTGTGTAAAACTAGGGGTTTGGAAGTAAATGTTGATTAGAGTAAGGTTATGGTTGCGAGTGTGGATAGTCCTCGGTGTGAATCTATGTTAGATGGTGAGCAGCTGGAACAAGTTTCTAAGTTAAAATATTTAGGATATAGGTTGGATGAAAAGGGAACGGAGGATGCAGAGTGTATTAGGAAAGTTGTGAATGGCAGCAAGGAGGCTGGCGCAATTAAATCATTGATGGACTTAAAGGGAGTAAGTCTTGGGTGCGCTAAGGCTTTACATGAGGGTATGTTGTTACTTGTGTTAATATATAATAGGTGAGACTGGCCTGGGAATTTAGACAGGTGATAGTTATCTTAAATTACAATATATATATATATAGTATATTAATATATATATATATAGATAGTATATATATATATATATATATATTATATATATATATATTATAGTATATATATATATACTTTTAAACGTGCTTTAATCGCCCTATGCAGGGTGTAACACGGGGCGACACGAAAGCGAACTTTAAGACCGGCCTATCCCAAACCAGGCGCTACAAAGTGTTCACTAGTTCGAGTTTTAATATCTTGCCTCAGGTAAATAAATCCAATTGCTACGCGGAGGATTTGAACCAGGCATCCTTCTCAACGGAGAGACGCTGTTTCAAATACGTCCGCGTAGTGGTTGGGAGTTTTATCAACTGGGGGCAAGAAATTGAAAACTCGACTGCGAACACGTTGATGGCGGTGGTTTGGGATAGCCGGCCTTAAGGTTCGATTTCCTGTCGTCCCCTCGTGTTACCCCCTTCATAGGGGATAAAGCACGTTAAAAGTAGTTATATATATATAATATTATATAATATATTATATATATATATATATATATAATATATATATATATAATATATATACTATATATAATATATATATATCATATATATATAAATAGCTACGAACAATGGTCTTGATTCTACTGAAAACTTCGAAGGACTACAGAAGTGCAAACAGTGCCCACATCTTCTGCAGTGTAGATTCAGTTCGGTAAGTTAATATCTTTATCAGTTTGTGATGTATTTATCAGGAATCTCATTTCTAACAGTTAACTGTCTAGAAACCCGCTCGCAGGGTCCCAAGAATACTAAGGTTTTAAATTTTGAATGGACATGATAAATTTAGACACGGACTGGTAAATTTTACACGAGCTTATTCAACACGCACATTTCCAACATATTCCGAAAAAAAGGAAGCCGCTCTGATCTTTCTAACTATCGCCCTATAGATCTCACTTGTATTCTATCTTAAGAATCTATCTATTTACAGATATATATATATATATAATATAATACCTATATATTATATATATTATATATATATATATATATATATATATATTATATTATATAGTATATATATTTATATATATATATAATTATATATTATAATATATATATATATATACAAGGTGGGCATTAACGCGTTAAAGCGTTAATTCGTTAATTAACTCGTTAATTTTTCGTTAACTTTTAACGCTTTCGTTAAATTGTTCGAAAAAATTAGGTATATTAGACGAGTTTAAAAATTTTCCACTACATTCGTTACCGTTAACCTAATTTACGATTTATAAAATATTGTTCTTATCAGATTTTAAATTGCAATACATTCGACTTCAATGAGTAGAGATTAAAGTTTTTTTTTCAAAAATTTCCTAAACGCTCCTCTCAATGGATCAAAATGTGGTTTTATGATTTCTCGGTTATTATCCAGGTGTTTAAGTAATGTTTATAATAAGGTTTTGGAAAAAGCCCGAGTGTTGAGGGAATGTGGCTTACGTGCTGAACCACCCTCGTTTCAACTGATCATTCTCTACTGTCCTTAATACTAAGCACTATTCCTCAGTGTTGGAAGCAACGCACATGGTCCAACCTATTTCGAAAAGGAAGCGGCTCTGATCTTCTACTATCGCCTATAGCTCTCATTGTGTATTCTATCTAAGATCGTTTTGAACTTCCTCACTCTCATTTTTGAGACGCATCTGAATCGTCATTCTCTTCTTTCCGAGGCCTAGTAGCTTTTGGTGTTCAAGAGTCGTACTGGGATATACTTTCCTAGTTTAAGCAGTTATTTTGTCCAAGCTCTTGAGAAGCTATGCAGAACTTGGCGTACGTGGCGCTCGACGATATCAAGAGCATTTGACCGGGTTGGCACGGGCGATCTTGCTCTCCAAGATCCCTCCTTTCCTCCTTCTCTTGCTTACTTATGTCTAGCTTCTTTCAAGTGCAAACATCGGCTATGTTGAAAATGGAAGGCAGAGAACTTTTTTTTTTCCCCCCTTTTTCTTCTTTTTCTGTCAATAGTGTAGTTCCTCAGGGTTTGGTCTCATCTCCTACTTTATTCCTACTTTTCATTATGATTTATCACCTGCACTGGTAACTTATACACTCCACATGCCGATGAACTCGACCCTTCATTCTTCAGACTCATTTCAATTCTGCTCCATCTTTACTTCTAGAAATTGCTCTCGTCTTCCTCCTTCGAGTTCTATTCTTCTGCTGCTGAGTAGAATGTGCGGTGGGGTCGCCTGCAACTTGTGAAATTCATTCTTCAGAAACCCAACTTCAACAAATCTCGACGTGCTCTAAATTACTTCTATACTTCCTATCTCTTTTGCGGTTCTTCGTCTCCTCCTGTTGACAATAAAACAGTCCTTGGCCTTAACATAAAAAATTAAATGTCTTGGAAACCTCACATACAACGGTTGCTGGGGTGGCCTCAAAGAAACTTGGAGTTTGTTTTAGACTGCGAGACTTTTTTGTCCTCTTCTGAGTTACTGACTTCCAGTTTAACAAAGGGTCAACATCCGGCCTTTGTATAGGAGTAGTGTTCTCATATTTGGGGGCTCGGTTTCACACCGGCTGTTTGCAGGGTCGAGTCAAAAGCAAAGAGGCTTATAAACTGTTATGTACTTTCTCCAGTTCACTTGAACCTCTATTTTGCGGGGCGGATGTGTGCTTATCTCTCTTCTAATAGGTATCGCAAGCGGCAGTGTTCGAGGGAACTTACCATTCGCGTACCACTACCTTTACGACGCCCTAGTAACACAAGGGGTGCTGTAGGCTGCGCACGAGTTGTGTGTAGATATTGGTAACTCCAGGCTAATTTGCTGCGGTGTTTCCCTTTTTCCTTCGCACCAGCTGTTCTGTGGAACTCTCTCCCATCCCTGTGTTTTCCTGCTGAATTTAATCTCCTCACTTTTAAGCCTGCGTCTGTGCTCATCTGCGTTATTTGCGCTAGCGGATGAAATTTTGGCGTGCAACATACCCTCCTTGAATAGGGCTCTGCCGTGGGTGCTATGATAATGTAAAAAAAAAAAAAATTGAAGACCGGTTAAAGTTAAGTCGAATCTAACGTTAACGTTCTGCTACTTCTTTGACCGATAAAAACTTTAATGATTAACAGGCCGTTTTATTTTTTTTTGTTTAACAGATTAGAATTAAACGACGTTAAACTATTCTCATTAACGGGTGACCACCTTTGTATATATATTAATATGATATATATATATATATATATATATAGTATATATATATATATATGATATATAATATATAATATATTATAATATGATTATATATATATTTATATATATTATATATATATTATTATATATATATAATAAACAGTATATATATGTATATATATATATATATATAATATATATATATATATTAATATATATATATATATATATATATATATATATATATATATATATATATATATATATTATAATATATATATATATATATAATATATTATATATATATATATAATAATATATATTTATATATATATATATATATCTACAAAGGTGGGCACCGTTAATGAGAAATTTAACGTCGTTAATTTTTCATCGTTAACAAAAAATATTAACGACTTTAATCATTAAAGCGTTTATCGGTAAAGAATGTAGCGGAAGTTAACGTTATCGTTAACGATAACGTCTTCACAATATAAGGAAAGTATATTATTAATTTTCTTTTATTATAATAATATCCCTAACAATATTAATAATGATATTTAGCTTATCAGACAAATTAATTAGGCTTTGACCTATAGCAGATGCTTTTGCCGCTTGCCGAAGAATACTTCCAAAGCGTAAATACCTTATTAATTAATACTCAATAACCGGGTGTCGTAAAGAATTTCCCAGTTTCAACATGCTTTATTCAAACAGCAATAATATACAGAATATCCATAATCATATCATACATCCAGTGAAGAGTATAGTTAGTTTCGAATATGCACTTGCGCAACGAGTTCCTGATAGTCGACATACGCGCATGCCGCGCATTCAGATGTAGTCTTCTCTAGTGCGTGCGCCATATACTGACAATGGCGAGTCCTGAGCGTAAAGCTTTCTGTGTTCAACAATTTGGCTTAGCGTGAATCTGTAATTACGGTTCAACGTGCGTATCGTTTACGTTTCCAATGTGATCCTCCATGTTGCAAAAACATTCGCCGATGGTATAGGCAATTTGCCACTAATGGATGTCTTTGTAAAGGCAAAAAGTTTACAGGACGGCCCAAAGTGGACTGTACAGGATGTGACGTATATGGGCCTCGTTCTTCAATAGTCCTAAGAAATCGTTTCGGTAGCCGCAAGTCCGAACTGAAGGTGACAAAAAACGACGGTGTGGAAGGTGTTAAAGGAAAACGTTACACATGCGTGCATAACGTTGCAGTTTGTAACATGTTTAAAGCCCCGACGACTAGGCTCTACGTTTACCTTTGCCAGTGGCACGTGTTACGTCGAGATGATGACTCTAGAATCGTGTAGTGTTTAGCGAATGAGTCCATCCTTTCATCTCAAGGGGTACGGGGAGGTGAAATGCCATAATGTTTCGTATCTGGGGTCTGAAAATCCGCATGAACTTGTAGAGCACGAACGTGATTCCCCAAAGGTTAAATTTTTCTGCGCCATATCCGGACGCCAGGTCTACGGACCTTTCTTTTTCGCAGAAGCAACAGTAACAGGGGTCGCCTATCTCGATATGTTACAACAATGGCTCTTTTTCAGCATTATTAGAGGAAATGAAGCGTAATACTTTATATGGCGCAAGATGCGAGCCCTCCACATTTGGAGTCCACAGTGGCGAGCGTGTTGAACGACTTACTTCCCAGATTTGCGTTGGGTTTGTCATAATGGTCCAGCCGACAGAGCTTATATATCTGGCCCCGCGGTCCCGGACTTAACGCCATGCGATTTCTTCCTATGGGCTGCCCAATTATACGCAAATTGAACATGCCGTTCCTTCCATTACTCCGGAACTGTTAACCATTGTTTGGGAGGAATTGGATTATCGGCTGGATGTCCCCTATAACGAAGGGGGCACATATTAAACATATGTAGGAAAAAACTCCTGTTCAATGAACCTTCATTGTAGGGAAGATATATGCTGTTTTTTTTTTTTTTTTTTTTTTTTTTTTTTTTTTTTTTTTTTTATAAAAAAGTTCACACCTCATGGGATAGCCCTATTCAAGGAGGGGCTATTGTTGATATTGTATATTACGCTGTTATAATAGGCATTGAACTGGGACATTCTTTTACGGAAACCCGAGTATATTATTGTAAAAAATAATAGGATATGTCATTTGAATTTTAATACAAATATGTTTATTTTTTATAAATTACAAAACGCTATGAAGCCTAGTCTTATATTTTTCACTAGTCGCAAAAGAGCAAGTTCAAGTAACTACGAAAGAAGTTATGACTCATTGAACGGGGCAACAGTCATATCTCTTTTTTCTTCAGCTGAACCAATAGAATGAGATACAAGCAAAAGGAAAAAACGTCAAACATTTCTAAACCGGGATAATAACCGTGTAAGAATAAACACTTTTGAGCCATTGAGAGGAGCGTTTAGGAAATTTTGGAAAAATAAACTTTATCAAAATCGAACCTAATACAATTTAAAATCAGATAAGAAAATATTTTATAAACTCGTAAATTAAAGTAACGATTAACGGATGTAGGCGGAAGAATTTAACTCGTTAATTAGTCCGTTACTTCTTTTCGGAATTAACGAAAGCGTTAAAAGTTAACGAAAAAAATTAACGAGTTAATTAACGGATTAAGCTTTACGGTTATGCCACCTTTGTATATATATATATTTATAATATATATATGTATATATAATATATAATATATATAATATATATATATAATATATATATATATTATATATATTATATATCATATAATATATATATATATATATATATATATATATATATATTATAATAAATAATTTACAGTATATATATATATATATATATATATTATATATATATATATATTAATATATATATATATATATATATATATATTATAATATATATATATTATATATATATATATATAATGTATAACAGTATATATATATATATATATATTATATATATATATATATATATATATATATATATATATATATATATATATATTTATATATATATAGAGAGAGAGAGAGAGAGTCAACAAAAGAAAGCGAAGAGAAAGTCGAAAGAAAAATGCTAAGAGAAGACGGTATTTCAGAAAGGTAATTATATATCAATGTTTTATGTCTCCTTGGTTACTCAATTTGTATATGGATGGGGTTATGAAAGAATTAAATGTGGGGGTGGCAGGAAATGGTGTTAGAATGATGGACAATGGAGATGAGTGGAGGGTGCCTTCCTAATATATGCGGATGATTTGGTT
>JABUQX010008648.1:15000-32500 GCA_015478945.1 Trachelipus rathkii
TATATATATATATATATATATATATATATATATATATATATATATATATTATATAATTAATATATATATATAATATATATATTATATATAATATATATTATATATATATATATATACTATATAATATAATATATATATTATAATATCGTCATCTCACCTTCTTTCAAAAGGTGGGGGTAAGCTTTCCCAAAAGGTGGGGGTAAGATTCGTGACATGCACCGGAAATAGGAAAGTTGTAGAATAATATGACACAAGTCGAAAAGAAATCCCAGCATACCGGCAAATTTATACTTATTAGTTAGAGCTCGTTGCAGTTAAAAATTGAACCCTAGACCTTCTCTGGACCTCGATGGACCCTCACTATGCCATCTCTTCAATGTGGGGTTCATTCGTTGCCCAAGGGGCCACAACCATATGCCTCACAAAATTCCGCCATTCACTTCTATTATGCGCCTTTCTTCTCGCCTCTTCAAGCTCACAATTTCTCTCCTCCAGGCATTTCTTTACTAACTCAATCCACTTTTTCTTCGGTCTCTCAGCCGGTCGATTCCCAACACACTCCACTGACCATAATAATCTGCTTAACCAACCGACTAGCATCCATCCAATATATAATATATATATTATATATATTATTTATATATAATATATATATATTATATATATTATATATATATATATATATATATATTATATATATATATATATATATATGAAAATCATTCACATATATTTATATTTGACCTTAACATTTTGTAATTTTTATATATTGTTAGTATAATTAGAACGTTCAATTTAGAAATTTTAAAATGTGAGAGCATGGGCAGACATACAAAATTCTAGTACATTAAATTAGAGGTCTTAATTACGAAGCAGAACAATATATTCTCCTATTTTTCTGATGCAATTCGATTTCGTCTTGGAGAGTTATTTGACCCCACTACTAAACAGCATTTCACCCTCAAAAGCAGAGGGTGAAGCAGGATATTATATTTTATAAGCTAATATTTGTAAATTAGTGAAATTAGATTTATTATTCCGCCACTATGTCATTGGCCATTCTTTTTTTCCAATACAATGCCAAATATTTTTTCACTTCTACCTTTAACATTTTGAGAAATGAGAAAAAATATGCCGATTAATCGTCCCAAATATTTTTTCACTTCTACCTTTAACATTTTGAGAAATGAGAAAAAATATGCCGATTAATCGTCCCATCAGTAATATATATATATATATATATATATATATTATATATATATATATATAATATATATATATATATATATATATATATATATATAAATGTCTTGTCTGGATATATATAGGGGAAAAAAATACCCTATACATTCTATATATATTTATGTATATAATAAATTTATTTTATATATATTATATATATATATATATTATTATATTATATATGAACGCTCGTGGTGCAGAAGCTGAGGTTCGAAGACTCTCATACGAGACGGCGCTGGTTAAATCCTCCGCGTAGCAGTTGGAGTTTTATCTACCTAGGCAAGAATTAAAACTCGACCTGCGAACATGTTGGTGGCGCTGGTTTGGAATAGCCGGCTTTAAAGTTCGATTTCCGGCCCCCCGTGTTACCCCCTTTAGGGGATAAAGCACGTTAAAATGTAGTTATATATAATATATATGTATATATAATATATATATAACTATATATATATATAATATATATATATATATATTAATATAATATATATTATATAATATATATATATTATATATTATATATATATATAATATATATAATATATAATCTTGAGTGTTGTAGGGAAGGTCTATGCTGGTATTTTGGTCGAAAGAGTGCGTCGAGTGACTGAGGACTGATTGGTGAAGACAGGTGCGTTTAGGAGTGGTAGAGGATGTGTGGATCAATCTTTACATTGAAACACAATGATTGAAAAATGAGGGTGAAGAAGAATAAATTGTATTTAGGTTTTATGGATTTGCAACAGGCGGATGATAGGGTTAATAGGGAAGCTTTATGACGTGTTAGTGATATGGTGTTGGTGGTAGGCTTCTGAATGGAATCAAAAGTATGTATGACGATAGTGAAGCGTGTGTAAGAATAAATGGTGTCAATGGTGATTGGTTTAGGATTAATAGCGGAGTGAGACAGGGTTGTGTTATGTCTCCTTGTTTTCAATTTGTATATGGATGGGGTTATGAAAGAATTCGATGTGGGGATGGCAGGAAATGGTGTAGAATGATGGAGAATGGAGATGAGGGAGGGTGGCCTACCTATTATATGCCGATGATTTGGTTTTGTGTGGCGAATCTAAAGAGAGTTTGAGGGGATTGGTAGAGAGATTTAGCAGGGTGTGTAAAAGCAGGGGTTCGACTTTTGTCATGTTCTTCAACTGCTTTTCTTTTCCGATGCATGTAGCGCACCTTACTCCCATTCGTGGGAAAATGAAGGAGATAATAATAAGAATAATAATTATATATATTATATATATATATAATATTTATTTATATATTATATATATATATAATATATATATATATATATATATATTATAATTTAATATATAAATATATAGGCACGCACAGCCGTTCAGGGTTATCAAGATTATCAGATACGGATGATACAGCACCCACAATCTTTTGACAAGCAGTACGTTCAATTCCAACACAGGTATTTCTCTCTTCTGTCTCTTCTCTCTCTCTCTCTCTCTCTCTTCTCATCTATTCTCTCTCAATATGTTATATACATCGATATCCCTATGACATACTATTATATATATATATATATATATATATATATATATATATATATATTATATATATATATATATTATATATATATATATATAATATTATATATATATATAATATATATATATAATATACATAGGCATCGCCAGCCGTTCAGGGTTATCAAAGATATCAGATACGGATGATACAGCACACCAATAATCTTTGCCAGCAGTAGTTAAAATTTATTCCAACACGGTATCTATTCTCTCTCTCTCTCTTCTTCTCTAAATATATATATATATATATTTAATATATATATATATATTAATATATATATATATATATATATATTAGGTATATAATTATAATATATATTATATATATATAAAAATTTTTTCAAGTATTTTGAAAGTTACATTATTTTATTTTTAAGAATATTTTATTTAAGGGTTAATGGTAAAAATAGCTTATCATCCTTCAAGTTATTTTCTAATTTTTTGGCACATGATATTATTTTGGCATTTTGTGGTGTATTGCTGTAGTGGCCAATGTGGGCTACATCATTAGGATAAAAATATAGATGTGCTTTTAAAAAAAAAAAAAAAGTTTAATCGTTCATTGAAAATCCATCTTTATTAATCTTTAAAATTCCAAGAGAACTAAAAGAATAGTTAGTAATGTTAAACATTTTTGTTAGGTTAGATAGTTTGCAACATTTTTTATCAGTGATGGCAAAGAGTAGTTCTGCTGCGCTCTTAATGTTTCGGGTCTGATAGGTATTTTTAGTCTGCTTAGAAATGAATTCGTCGAGCAGGAAGGGTGAGAACAATTTGAATAGATGTAAAAAGAAAGCGATTGTGTACCACTTTTCAGAGTGATAGAGTTGTGGAAATGGAATTATGAGGTTGTTAAGAAATGAGCTAGAAGAACAAATGCATGTATAAAGAAATTAAAATAAAATCAGAGATGCGTTTGGTCAGCTTAACATTTCCAAGCCTTACGCAGAATAGACCAAACTATACTACAAAAATTTTTTATTATTTTGGAGAGAGAGAAGAGACATACTTAACTACTGTTTAGAGATAACAAAATTAAAAAAAAAAAAAGAAACAAAAAAAAAAAAAAAACCCCCACATTTATTGTAATTAGTTTATTACCCAATATTAATATGTTTTTTCTTTATTATATTTTCCACAAAAAAAAAAAAAAAAAAAGGGGGGAAGGGGGACAAAATTTTTTTTTTTTCCTAATAAACTATAATAAACCAAACTTCACATATTTATTCACTGTTCCAGAACATCTTAAATCTGAAAATTAGGAAAAGCTTAGGCAAAGAGAGAGAAATCTATTTAATTAAATATAGGTGACAATTAGATGTTTTTTGTATTAGATTTACATCATAACTTAGGTCACCACAGCATATAAAATATTCCCAAGCAAAGATAAAACACCTCCTCCTCACTACATAAAGCCATTCCATTTCTGATAGATTGATAGACCTTCAGAATGAAATTTCATGGTCGGTAACCGACACATACATCGCACAGACTGAGGATTTTACATTTATAAGTGGTGACAAGGTCTTCTTTTTCATCAAGTTTCATAGGCAAAACGATTCGTAACCATTTATATTTCAATTATATTACAGCATTGTTGAACACTTACCATTTCTCTCCTCTATTATATTTCGATCAAACGACAATCATCTCATATACATTTGTATATGCACACACCATTACATTTTTCTTATATTAAATCCTTCGCCACCCTTCTTTTTTGCTGAAAAACACGCATTTGACATGTTCTTCTAATAAAAAGACAAGAAACATACAACTTCTTTCTATGTTATGAAACACCACCTTTCATTTATTATATTGATTGAAACAACACCATTTTTCTTTGTATGAAACACCACCTATCTTACTTTGACTGAAACCCACTCCTACATTCTTTCGGATGTTGTAAGCAACACAACCTTTTTCAATCATTATAGAAAATATACCATCAAATTTTTTTCATTTGACTGAAACATTCACCCTTTCTTTCTTGTTTGATAAAACATCACCTTTCTTCTTTAATGTTTAAACGCTATAAACGGTTCTCGGTATGACGTCACAAATAAATAAACATGATTGGTCGTTTCATCCAAACACCATATTCTTTCTTAGATTTAACACCATCTTTATACTGTATCATTAAATTGAATTTGAAACACCAAATGCATTACATTCTGTTAACACCACACTTATCTAATATCTGCATTGAATACACCACACTTCTCTTCTTTGTTTTGGTAAAAAAAAATAGTTACCATCGATTCCTTCTTATTGAGTTGAAAACACCAAAATATCTTCTTTGATTGATAACCGTGTCATAACTTGAAATGTTAGAACCTTGGATCTATCGCTGAAGGATGATGTAACGCCGTGTCATAACAAAAAATATTAACCTTCAGATCTTTTCATCATTGAAAATATGTAACCCTGATCATAAACCATTCATTTTTCTTTGTTGAAAACACCACGCATTTAAATTCATTATACGAACTATTAGAATTCGAACTATCAATAATTCTTATGTTGAACAAACCACCTTCATTCGTTGAACACAACACCTTATCTTCTTTATATTGAACGTTCAAATCATATATTCTATTGTTGAACACAACCTTTACTTCTTTTGATTTTAACCACCAACATTACCTTCACTTAGGTTAAATATATAAACTGGTTTCTATTTGTATGAAAACTATTAATTTCAGGGGGGGCACCATCTTTTTCCTTTGCTGAATGCCACTTTCCTTCTTTGTTAAACACCATCATTCTTCTTTGTTGAACACCACCTTTCTTCTTTGTTGAGACCAACTACCTTTTACATACTAATTAGATGGGCACACAATTCATTCATTTGTATGACAGACAAAATGCCCTAAGTACTATATTTTGACCAATCATTTACTCTTTATTAAACACCAAAAAATATACTTTCTGTTGAACACCACCTTTCTTCTTTGTTGAACACCATCATTTTTCTTTGTTAAATACCACCTTTCTTCTTTGTTGAACTCCATCATTCTTCTTTCTTGAACACCACCTTTCTTTTTTGCTGAACATCGTCATTCTTCTTTGCTGAACACCACCTTTCTTCTATTGTTGAGAAACAACTACCTTTGATACTTCCTTGTTAAAATACCACCTTCTGACTTTGATTAGAAACACCACCTGGTTTCTCTATTGATTGAACATCAATTCTAAAAAATATCTATGTTAAAAAAAAAAAAACTTAATCACATATATATTTAATCACTAAAAAATAATTTACTGAAAAAAAAAATACTGATTAATTCTATAACATGAATACTGATAATTCTACATTCTTCTACTACCTAAACTCAAAAATAGGAAATATTCTCTCATCTTTTCATTTTCTGTGAAATAATAATTCTAATAATAATGCTAATTTTCAACATACAAATGGTGAACTAACCTGCCACTTCCCTATCCAAAATGACCTGAAGAAGATGGTACAACTCACTCACTATTCGTATCCTTGATCGCTTGAAGATGAAACCGAAAGCATCCTTGACCTTTTCGTAAACATTCACATATATATCCTTCTCTTAAAAAATATACTAGAATAAAACCCATTTCCTTAATCATGAGGTATTCTCCAATCAACTGCTGATAAAAATACAATCTAGTTAAATCCTATTACTTTTTCTAATCAAAAACCGATCATTCAAGGAAAGGCACAGAAAAGACCCCCACCTAAGTTTTTGGCTTTTCGTTGCCGCAAACTGGTCAAACTTGAGATCGAATTTGAGGTCGAACTTGAGGTCGAACATGATTTCGAACTTGAGGTCGTACTATTTTGATTTCCATTATTGAGAAAATTGATTAATCACTTCGGGCATGACGAAACCAAGCGAAACTAATAAAACCAAAGAGATTCTCTACCGGACCTACACAGAAAGAGTACATATCCACCTTCTATCCCCTTTCTCAACTGAAAAACTAAGCAAAATACCTTGGTTTTAACGTTTCTTGTTCTCGTGCTGAAACTTACAGCAGCAAGAAATGCTGCCTTTAGGATTTTACCGTAAAGTCATTAGCGAAGACCTAGCTAAATTCATTATGGGCAAACCATTATTTCATCACCCTGGATCCGTAGCTAAAATATACTAGTTAGTTCAATTACCATTAGAAACTCTTTTTGCTTTCTTAGAAAGTTAATTTACTTCTTTTTTCTTATTCCTTTTCCTTTACTTCTTATACCTTGGCAATAATATAACGCAACTTTCTTACTTAAGGAAAGAGACGCAATATGTACAATAAGTTTTCGATAGAAAAATGTGAAAAAAGTAACCTTGTCTTGGATCTCTCAGTTTTCTTACGTAGAAAGAGAACATTAAGAAACTACACTTATATTCATTAGAAAGAACTCATTTCCAATTGTAGAAAGAGAACATTACAAAACTATTTTTCTATCTGAGTAAATGTAATAATAAACCTTTCTGACTCAGTTCTTTCTGTTTCTCATAGAAAATTGATAATATACACTTTATTAGGTATCAGTCATCTTTTTTGTCCAATAAAAAATGTCAAGCTGCACTACTAAAATGACTATTACTCAATTCCATAACTCCTTTCCTCTGGGTATATTTCGAAGCAAAATTGTCGTTTGGGTAAAAAGAACCTAACTGCTAAAAGGCAGAACTATTCACATCAAAACGAACAATATGGCATCATAAAATTCCATCTGTAGATGATTGAGGGAAGCTATTCAATTTTCTAAAAATTACGGGGCATTAATATCTAAAAGACTTTAAGTTTCAGCCTCTTATTTGAATTAGGGACTTAAAATTAGGAGCACCAAGGCGAGCCCAGCAAAAAACTGGGTAGAAGTTATATGGACGGTGTTGCTCCATCCCGATGACTATTTTAGAAACCTCTTTGTTAATCTACTTCGACTCAAAGTACTTCGCTCTACGGACAAACCATATTACTCGACTCTTCCTTCCCCCCTACTTTCAAAAATTTCACATTTCCATAATCTAGGGAAAACATCCGGTCATTCAGCACAATTACGGAGGAGTCAAGCTTCAGAAGATCTATGCATCTACAATAAAAGCATCACTCTCTGAACCTTTCAAATCTTTATAAATCTCGTATTTCCTGGTTCCCCAATATAGACTTTCAAAAAGAAACACTACTACTTATAACAACAAAAAACAAAAAAAAAAACAAAAAAAAAACCACAAAAACCAAAATCGCACCTCACGACAAAATTACGAACCCGAAACTATTCTACGAAGCGGCCGAACACCTCTCTACGTAATTGCTGACCAAGGAATCGGAGGCGGATCAAACCTGCCCATGTGCCTATTGTCAGACTCTCAACTGTCTCGCTCCTTTCTAATTCTATCGATTCGCATAGTTCATTTGAGTACTCTTGGGGTAAATTCGTCTCTCCTGCACCCGATATAAAGAGAATATCAAAATAGTCTATTACAAAATATATGAAAAAATAAGAAAATTAATAATAATAAATAGATTTATAATAATATGGACTGAGAAAAATTGAGAAAAGAAAAATAAGATAAAATATATAAACAGCGCAAAAGAATAATTATATCTCAAAGATCAAATAAAATAACTAGATAATTAATAAAAATATACACAATAATATATAATATTTATTTTAAAAAAATGAAAATAAAACGAAAAAAAAAGAAACTTAAATTGCTTTCTAATTAAAAATGAAATTTTTCCACATTATACATCGCGCTCTAGATGAAAAAAATAGAGAGAGAAAAAAAAAACATACCAAAAGATTAACTAATATACTGAAATGATAATAACCAAAAATATGATAGCTTCAGAATAGAGAAACCGTGATAAAATAAACTAAAAATTTAGGGCAGTATTTTGCATAAAATTATAAAATATAAAAGAATATACAATTATCGTATCATCCATCTTCTATTATCTAGGAAATGTAGGAAAAAAAACTTACGTGACTTTCACAGAACATGAATAAAGGTACTCTATATATATGTAACGATAATTCAAAAGTCTCAAAGAAAAGTTACCTAGTATTGTTAGATGGAAACACCACATAGTGTTAATGATAAAAGGATTTGAAGGAGAAAAAAATAGCAAAGGTAAGAAATATATTTTAAAGTCTTTATTTTTAATAAAATATTAAAAGAAAAATATAGATTAATGGATAATATTAATTACTTAGATATTGCATTAGTAGGGATTCCAATCCACCCCTGACAACCAAGAGAATGTTTCACAAAAACACCATCTGGAACCCAAATCGCACAAATAGGCACGAGAAAGGAAATCAAAAACTTCAAGGCACGACAAAAACACACCTGATCAAAGGATTTAAAAGTGGTTAGTCTAGAGATTTTAAGAAAAAGAACAAAATACAAAACAATATCACCAAGTTAAACTTATCAATAGGTATAATACCCATCACTAATTTGATCTGAGAGTCTGGCTCTCTCGTCTACACTCCTACATTCATCTCCATCGACCTCTCTTTCAACAAGAACTCTCCTAATTGGATGCTTAGAAATTAGAAACTCAAGATATTGTGGATGCCATCTCTTTGTCTGAAAATTACTCACATGGAAGATACTCACTCAACTAGTTCAGGTGCTGAACTCAATCCACAAGATGCCTTGAAGGGATGCAAACGATGGGACCAAGCTACTTGCAGTACTGCACGCGCTACTTACATATATAAATTAGTTATGTAACCTACCCCCCCCTACCCCCTACCTAATATATAGGATATAGTACTATTATAAATATATATATAATAATACCCTCACCACATATCAAAACTAATAAAACTAATATTATAACGAAAACTAACTATTCCAAATATTATTATTAATAATAATAAAAATATAAATACGTAAAAAAAAAATAATATACTCTAAATAATAATAATATTAAGGGAAAACCAAAGACCAGAAACGAGATGTAGCAATACTCGTCTATACGAAACGTTTCGACTCAACGCACGCTACATCCATCAGGCCTCAGTATAACTAATAAACAAAATAAATAACAAATAAAAATAATAAATCCGACAGACAAATCGCCAACATAAACACTTGATACAGAGACAAAAAACCAATTAAAGACATTGTTTTGAAAATTAAAAATTATGTACGTGACACAATCAAAACCACTCGGACATAACTAAAAAAATTAAAGATTACATAAGGGTTACATAAAACACACCCTAAATTGAAAACAAACATAACCCCATAAAACCAGAAATAAAAATACAGAGCCTTAAAAAATATATCTCAAAAACTCCAAATAGAATGTATGTTACCAGAATTATCTTTCATTGCATCTTGATTTGAGTTTCGGACTGATTTTAAAAATCATAGAAGGAACACGGTTCGCATATAACTCAGGGCGAAAACTACCAACACAGAAAGTACGTATTTACAAGCCATGTAGGCACCGAACCAGATGACAACTCCTACCCTCCAGGACCGGGGAATTTTCGGGCAACCATACAGTACGTCACAGATGGTATTTGGGACTCTCACACGGTAAGGTTACGTGAGGCTATTTTCTCGGCCAGAACAAAATACAAAATTTGACGTCACGCTACCTTTAAAAGTTGTAAGGTAGTATTTTAGTAGGATCCCTATGTACGTCCATATGCAGACCGTGTGCGTTTCATACTTTTAATCTATGTAGCTTCTTCAAGATTGCCATTTACGTCACAGGGCACCGCGCCAACTGATCGAGCTCACAAACAAGCGGGAGCGGTGTGTGAGTAATTTACCCAAGTAGAAGCACAGTAGGTTCCTTGAAGGCATTCTTAGTGTCCTGCATGTGCTGCTCTTGGTGCGGATGATAATTTACAATGGCTATCCACCGGTCTTTCATCGAGACCATTATCTGAGGGAATGACGCAGCATCTAATCATTCAATAATGCGTAGATATGAGTGATGATGTGGTGACCCAACGCATCCCTCCGGAAACCCTACATCATGGCATTAGGTGACCCAAGCCGCAACTAACACTTTAGAATTCAATAAACTAATACATCAATATAATGTTTGTTGGCAAATCCGTTCGTGCAGCATAGTTCATCTGAATCCTCGCTTCCTTCTGCTCCAGCCACAAGCAGGAACAACAACATGAGAGCGGGGCACCAACAAATTGACGTCATCGCAGGTCCATCTAGATAGAGGGTATAAAACTAAACACAAACCCACTACAGAGCACAATTGCAACGATAATCAAACTCTCCAAACGCCACACTTAAAAGTCTGGGCCGCGCAGTCCCTCCATCCCCTATCGGCCTCACAGCTTTTTAATTTTTATGCAATTATATACTAGTAAATTGCTAAATGGCCAAATTATACAAAACGGTAGTTTTGCATACTTCATCTAGTCAAAGCTAATTCCCAAACTTCCAAGTCACTTATTCAAAACTATAAAATCTAAAAACTGCAATCAGATAAACGCATTTTTAAGCGCAAACCATATAAAACAACAACAACCGAAACAGATTAACAAATACTCAAACATAACCATATATCATAGATACCATACCCCCATCCCCCCCACATATATTACATTAGATTACTATAATCATAATATAATATACTAATCGATAAAATTATCTATAAAATACCTATAATAACAAAAACTAAAAAACAAACCCCCAACTCATAATAAAAAATCAAATCATAATCCCTCCCACCACTTTACCACCCATCTAGACATACGATAATAAGCTTACTATATGAGATGCAATGAAGTATATAAACAATAAAGTACTAAATTACCCACTGAAACTCATGAAAACAGTATATACAAGTCAAAACTACCCTACCCCACACTCACCCCGCCCCGTCACATAGATAACTATGATCACCGATAATAATAATACACTACTCTGAAACAACAATTACAACAACAGAAACAAAATATATATAAACTCAAAAAATAATATTACCAAACATTAACAGTAATATAAGTAAACGAAAAAAATTATAGATACGATACTAACCAAACATAAACAAAAATAAAAGCAAACCTACCTCACCTCCCTCCACGCTCACCTCAACCCACCACCATATCAACTATACTATAACATAAAAACAGTAAACTAACCTAGTATATAAACTTATAATAACAAATAAATAAGAAATAATCTAACCAAAAAACCTAATAACACATTACACAAATAATAACAATATAAAATATCAATCTTAAAAATATATATAACAACACATAAATATATACTACTATAAATAATAACTATCCTAACTATTAGCTACACAAATAAATACACCTATAACATGATACATAATAGCCACACTTAATACATAACATTATCAAATAACTAGATAAAAACTAAAATATGCATACAAAATACTAAATACCAGTCAAACTATAAATACAATAATCGTACAACTAAAACAATAGTATATAAAATAAATTACTAAATACTAAATAACAAAACTAATAAAACTAAGTATATATACCGTATAATAGACTAATATAACAGACCAGAAAATACAATATAATAAACATTACAATTATAAATCAATCATAAATAAAATACAAAAATATAACTAACAAATCTACAGACCACAAAATACAATAGGATAGAACAAACTACACTAACGAAAACATAACAACAAAATATAAATAAAAGTAATAAATTATACTATATAGCTCATAGCTAACTCAAACCATAGAATAATTACTAACTAACAATTAATAGTATATAAACATATACATACATAAACATACAATAACAATAAAAATATTATAAAAATAATATACTCAATAACAATAAGTAATGACCTAACACAATATGCAAGTAAATAGTATCAAATGCACTAAATAATACTCAAGATACCAACAACTAATACCCTAAACAAGATCGACAATACAGACCAAAACCTCACTGAAATTAACATAAATACACACCCCAAAATATACCCAATTAATAATAACAACCGCACATAAAGAAAGAAACCATAAAGATAACAAAAATACCAACCAACATACTCTATCACAAAAATCACCATACTACTCAACCCTAAACACATACACACCAGTACACTAAGAAATCATAACAAACTACAACGCAACATAACATAATAGCACTAGCAAGATTATATATAATACACAAAACAACAAAACAAAACTAACACAAACAAAATCCACAAAATTAACAAATCAAAAAGAAAGATAAAAACACTAACCAAAACTCCGACTAAACTCCCTCAAAACTAACTCTATACCAAAAGTACTGAAAAGCATAATAATAGGTACTACATAATAATTGCATATGTTATAATACAGGTAATTAATGTACTGTACAATAAAAAAAATATAATATCATAACATAAAAAATACATAGATAAGCTCAACGTTTATACTCATAATCTAATCAAAATGCAATAAAGGCACACACGTAATCAACCAACAAAAACTAACGTATAAACTCAAAAATAATATATACAAAGTACGGTACTATAATAATTAACTAAAAAAAACGATGACAATAGCAGTAAAATTAATAGATATTAAAATGCCTTAAAAATAGCAAACAAAAATAACCTAATTGAGGAGCCATCTGAGTTAAAAAAACGAATCTAAAAATACGCCAACTGAATGCCATAATACTGCCATATAAATCATAAACACTATCAGAGAGAGAGAGAGAGAGAGAGAGAAACGAGAGAAAAGAGAGAGAAAGACGGAGAAGGAGAAGAGAGAGGGAGAGACCGAGAGAGAGAGAGAAAGAAGATGCGTATTCAAAAATCCGGCATGCACCTAACATTAATTCATTAGAAAAACATATATTCACATTATATATTTCACCACATAGAGTAAATAGTTATAATCATCATATAACATATAACCCTTCCTTACTTTAGTAAACAGTATTAACACTGATAAATACCCAAATAAAAAGTAAAATTTATAAATATTGAATATTTACAACAAATAAGCAAATAAATAATTAACTATTTCTTCATTAATAGACTAGGCTAATTCGCTTATCAAAAGCAGGCAAGTAGAAAAATATAATACACTAGTAAACATATATACGTATAAATAAATAATTAAAATACAAATGAAAATTCTCTAAGATAATAAAATAAAATAAAAAACACCTGTAATAGCACGAAATTATATATATACTAGTAATAAATATAAGGAATATAAATATTATACTAATAATAACCAAAAAAAATAAAACAATAGTAATAATAAATATAATAGCTAGGATCAAATAAAAACTTAATCTTTAAACTAACTTATAAAATACCGTAAAAAATTCACAGAGCAACACTGTGATAACCTAAACTAACTAAAATAAATACTTTCTACAATGACGAATTAAAAAATATTGTACACTAAACTTAATAGTTCTGAAAAACTATAATACAAAGTTGCATATACAAATAAATATATATGAAAATGAGAGAAGGAGAGAGAGAAAGAAGAAGGCGATCATGGAATCCTAAGACCAAAGAGAAGAAAAGAAGCATCATAGAAACCCTAAGACCCAAGAGAAGAAAGAAGCATTCATAGAAGCAAGAGAAACACTCAACAACAAACTCTAGGAAAGAGAGAAGACAAGAAGTAAGAACAGAGCATTCCATAGAGATACGTCAGGACAAATGGAAGAAAGGAAAAAAATCCAAAATTATTACCAAAGCGATAATCACAAAAAACCAAAGAGAAAAGAAAACCAGCTGAATGCTTAGGAAAGATAACGAAAGTGATGTTTGGAAAACGAAAAAGAAAGAAAAGCAGGGGTCCAGATGATGGAAAAAAAAACGACGAGAAGAAGAAACGAAAAGAGAGAACAGAAACGACGTCCAGCACGAAAAAAAAACTTTAGAAAAACCTTAGAATAAGAGAATCAGAGAAGAAGAGAACCAAAGAAGAAGAAAGAAAGGCATCATAGGACCTGAGGACAAAGAGAGGACGGAAAGAGAGATTCAAGCTGGTTCACATGTGCACGAAAACACTACTAATTATTAACGAATACTATAATGAAACAAGACAAAACACAAACAAAACAACCACCAAAACAACACAACAACAAAAAACATAGCAGGCACCGGAAAACAATGCATCTACAGGGAATAGGCCTTCGAAAATGCTAAGACTGAGCATATAACAGAAACAAAAGCAAACAGATGAATTTTAAAATATTAAATTACTTGCGAAAGGATCTTTACTATAAAATCAACTTAGAAATCTGATTTTAAAATTAAAACAAATAAATATAATTTATATGATATACTAAAAATCATATATAATAATATATCATATACTATATTTAATTCAAACTTAGAAAAAAAAACTAAATAAACTACGATCTTATTATAGTAATATAATATATTATTTAAACAAATAAATTATCATTTTTTAAGTGATTTATTATTATTACTAAATAGATATATAGAAATATAGAAAATGCGACATAATCTAAGATAATAGAATTATAGATAAGTTTGATTTATTACATATAATAATACTCAAATCTCAATAGGATTATTATTACAAAAGACACGATGTATTAGCTGCATCTATTATGAATGTATTAATATTAAACGAATCACATTGTCACGCAGAAAACTAAAAAAAAATAAACAAAAAAAAAAAAAAACAAAACATAATAATAATAGTATAAACAATTTAATATTCAATAACAATATTAATATCAATAATATATTCACAAAATGCTATTCAGAACAAGCTATTCCATCTATATAATATACTAATAATGATAGTCAGAATTCACGAATAAAATATATTAAAAAGAAAGATAAAATAAGAACCAAAAAAATTTAAATAACTATTTGTTCTTATCACATGATTAGGTGTATATCAAATAAATAAAACAAGTAAGTTAATAAATCAATAATAATAATAATAGAGATAAAATATCAATAACAACAATATAAAAAAAATAAAAAAAATTATATAAAACAATAATATAAAATATAAAATATAAAAATTTATATATAAACAATAAATAGTAGCGTTAATGAGTGATAAATAGAGCGAGTGCCAACCAAATGAATAAGACATCAATTGAAAGAACTCTAAACTATAACAAAAAAAAACTAAATAACAAATATACAAAAAACAAAATAAAATTAAAAACAAAACATAAAATCAAAAAAATAAACTAAAAAAAATAATAAAATAAAATAAGAATCAAAAACCTGAAAAACATAATAAAGAACATCCAATCGATAACACTAAATGAACAAATCATAAAAAAACAACAACACAAAATAACGTTAACAAATTATAAAATACGATATATAAAAAAAAGACATAGCGAATCATACAATGTCTCTTTTTATTATCATATACTAACGTGTGTGCCACAAACCCACCAGCAAACCCAGACACCCCCTGTGTATGTCGCAACACCCACTGTATCTTTCATCTAACTACTAGATGCCAATAGTATCTAATAAATGAACTAAAATATGTACTACTAAAAAACGTCGTGTCTACTAAAAAACAGTCAGTACAACCCCAGCATACACATGGCGCTTGACACACTCGTTAATCACTAACATCAACCACCTCCCCCAATCCACCGAAACATCCTTGCATTGAGCTCACTGATGGAAAACTCGTTAACCCGAGACCTCCAGAAAAGCTCTTCATTCTCAATCATCGCTCGTAAACTAGTATATACTCTTTGAATCAGCCTCCTTTCTTCAGCCGCATGCACCAAGATCTTGCATTGGCACAACAGCACGTATCTTAAGCTGAATTTAGACAACGAGATACTCGGCAGCGCGCAAGATCTATCATTTAATCATTCAAACCATTAACTACTAACTGATCACTGCATTCAACTTAGTTTTCTTTTCTCTACATCTGTTTACTCTATCGATGGCCGCTCCAAGGCCTATAGCGCTTCAATAAATATATAAGATAGTACCATTTAATGTAATAATATCGAAAAGATAATATAAAGTATTCATGTCAATTAATTACGATATAACAAACATGCAGTGAGGACAAAAAGCAATCGATTGGCCTATGAGACAATACGCTGAAATTAGCCAAAAACAATTACGAGGCTGGGGCGAACTAGAAGTTACAGGTGTTTGTAAGGATGTCTAGTTAGAAAAAATGGGCTATACAGGTTACCATGATTTTAAATTAAACGCGCATAAACTTCTATAGAAGCTACTAATTGTCTATTAAAAGCCATTCAGCTGTTCACCTTTTACAATCAGCTCATCCTGCAAGCACAAAAAACCTGATTAGACAGCACTACACCGCTGTGAATCGCACTAGACCATTGGAATATTCAGTATTACGCTTACATATGAGTTAACCCATGCACCTTAAAATCGCATGAGGACGTAGTAAACAATGAATTTTTACATCAGTGTAACGACCCTGAAAATATTCAAAACCACATGTAGTAACACTTATAGTTGTTTCTATTTTTTGCCTATTTATTATTTCATTAGTTACTCTATCTCTCCTTCGCTGATGTATCGTTTCATATGTTTATTATCTGTTACTTATACCAAAAGATTCGGGTAAAAAACAAAACGTTGCCACTTAAAACACTGAAAAATCAATCTTACCGTTAATATGTATTTTACTTATATCTTTATAAGTTTGGACAACGATCTTAACATAGTATAGTAAAAACAAATTATGTATTTATTATTATATATATGATAAATTATAATATTCA
>JABUQX010008648.1:42500-53315 GCA_015478945.1 Trachelipus rathkii
TGTTTAAAATGATTCGTGGGCGCAAAATTAAGAAAGTGCGGCAACTTGAAGATCCCCCACCGTTATTATTTTTTTATATTTCAGAACTGACCGAGCACTTTCGTGCTCAAGATTAAGCCTGAAACGACAGTTACGGGGGGGGGGGAGATTTGGGATGTTATGCTTTCAAAATTTGTAAATATCTAAAAATTACGTGAATGCAAAAATAAATAATTTTATAATGTCTGTCAAATCCAACGCCTGATGGATATTAGTTTATATATGATATCTTATAATAATTTCTTTAATATTTCAAATGTTGATATAGTGGAAATTTGAAGGTTGGAAACTATTTAAACAAAACTCTCGATTGTAGTTGCAAAGATCAGATACAGATGGCGTTTTTGCGCAAATGTTTATCTAGCGAGGCTGTGAGAGCGAGTCGCATTTAAGATGTTTTCACCAAACAAATATCTACCGAGGTTGGCAACGTTTGTAATAAATGTCATTCCATCATAAAAAATAACAAATAATCAAAAAGATTTTCCTGCCAATGATTTATATAATTTTAATAAAATTTAAATTTTTTCGGTCGAGTTACATGTGCTTGATGAAAAATAAATTATGCTCCTATTTAACGTCATTAAAATTTTTAAGATCAAACCAGGATTCTGATGAAGCAGTTGTTTGACGAATATAATTTTGAAATGAGAGTATATTATTATTGTTAGGCCTTAATGAACTTTTATAAAGAAAAATAAAATTTTAAGATAAATTTAATAATCAAAGGTATAGAATTTCTTTAACTGCCATAAAATCGAATATATTTAAATATAAAAATATGTCGCATGCTAGAGGGTAGAATTTAATAACTCTCCTTTTCATTTCAAACTTTTCCTTTAACTATTGTAGCCTCTATTTCTTATAATAAAATAAATAAAAATAAAAGTGTACAATCACTGTTAAACTTGCGAAATGCCAACGAAGCGACTGAAGCATAAAAAGAGCAATAAAAATAGAGGAAATTTAATACGAACACAAAACAGCTGGTCGGTCCTGAACAAGCCTCCCAATCCTCTCGCTGGCCATTTAAAAAAAAAAAAGAAAAAGAAAAAGAGAAGAAGAAGAAAAGTGAAAATAAATAGACCAAATAAACGAATAACTGCATTGATGGAAAAAAATAAATGAATATCATTTTTATCGACTTTCGCCATCGAAGGAAATTTGAAAACAAGATGAGTGATTCTCTAAATTATTGATGAAAGAGCAAAATAAGACGTTAAGTCCCGGAGAGGTTTTAGCTGACGAAAAAATAAAGAAAAGAAGCAATTATTATGTGTTTAAAAATCCGTATGATGAGCAAAAGTCATAAAAATGAGGAAACCCAGGACCGGAAAGTAAAGTAGAGGAAAGTTGGAAAATATTGGTATGCTGTCATAAACTTTGACGACAAATATGTATATTTATAAAATGTCATGGTTGTAGTAGTCTAATGTTTAAAAATTTTCGTCTTTTACTGTAATTAGTGTTTATCATCTCCTCATGCATGTTTCTTTATTCCTCCTCTCAGAAGGTTGGGTAAAAAGATATATGAAAGTGATAATTACTTGTCCCAACTAATTAAGGCTTTCATATCTCTTTAGACTCCGAGATTACCAAAATATGGACTGAAAATATTCATAAGTAATTAAATGCAAAGCTTGTAAGCACAAGCATGTGTGCCTAAAATCCTGTACACCTGAGTATCTATGTGAAATCCTTTAACATTATTTCAATGTGTTACCAACCGAACTTTTGTATAAAAGAGTGTTAACAAAGGCATCCCCAAGATGGGAGGAGCCAGATTTTGAATGGGAGATGCGATGGCATTGTGAATGCCCAGCATCATGGAGTTGGCCTCGACAAAGCTCCAGAGAAAGAAGGGGTTGCGCCCACTCCTTCCTTATTATAGAATTACTAATAATCATGTATAAATCTTACAATCATAATTAACAATCCTTTATTATTATTCTCATTGTCAAATACAACATTGATGAAATATCTAATTGTGAAAATTCCATTCTCATGTGATCTGTTTAATAAAGAATAAAGAAACGTTGCTCTCATTTTATTCACAGAGTTAATTGATTAATTACATCTCATTAATTATTTGATAGGTAAGGTGATCTTAGCGTATATATATATATATAAATATATATATATATATATATATATATATATATATATATATATATATATATATATATATATATATATATATATATATATATATATATATATATATATATATATATATATATATATAAATATATATATATATATATATATATATATAATATATATATATATATATATATATAATATCTTTATATATATATATATATATATATATATATATATATATATATATATATATATCGTATATATATATATCGTATATATATTAGAAGCGACTCCTACGCTCGTGCTACTTGTGCTTAGCACGAGTTATTATTATAGAAACGAACTCATATATATATATATATATATATATATATATATATATATATATATATATATATATATGCTTTATATATATATATATATATATATATATATATATATATATATATATAGCATATAATAATATATATATATCATATATATATATATATATATATATATATATATAATATATATATATATATATATATATATATATATATATATATATATATATATATATATATATATATATATATGTGTGCTGTACTTGTATGTGTGTGTATATATATATATATGTATATACATATATATATATATATATATATATATATATATATATAATATATATATATATATATATATATATATATATATATATATATATATTCTATATATATATATATATATATATATATATATATATATATATATATATTAGAAGCGACTCCTACACTTGTGCTACTCGTGCTTAGCATGAGTTATTACTATAGAAACGAACGATTTTCTTCAAATTCCGTAAAGTTATGATAAAATTCTTTTATTTTTTTGTGAAAATAGATCATCTGAAAAAATACATTACATAATACAAATGAAAGATTATGTTAAACAAAAAGTGTATGAATCATCGCCATTGAATAATGCTATATTTTAATCAATTATAAATAGTTACGGCTCGTACCTCTCCGAAAAGGCGGAGAGAAAATTTGAAGACGGTGTACATACATATTCGTGAATTTAATTTTTTTACAAGTTGTTTTTTTTCCTACCTATGAGTTTAATAAAACACTCGTTTTATTTAAAAAAAAAAAAAAAAAAAAAACATTTACTTGTTCTTAAGTGGAGACTTTATCCTCAAAATCCATTTCTTCAAAAAGAAAAAAGAAAATGTTTTTTTGATGAACAACTAATTTATCTTTTATTTTTTTTGGGGGGGGGGAGGTGAAGAATTTTTTTTTCGGTCCTTTCACAAAAATGGCAATCAAATCTTTAATATTCAAGATATTTCAATGCTTTTTTCACTAAAATACTCCTATTTTGTGTGGTAATAAATTTCATTTAGACACTTTATTTCAAATTTTATTTTCTAAAAGTTTTTTTGGACAATCTCTGAAACGTACTTTCAAAATTTTTGAAGTAAAAACAATCAATCACGTGTGACACCACCTTACATCATACAAAAGCATTTAAAATAAACGTCAGTCTGTTTATGATTTTATTTGCAGAGTTGTTACCAAATTTTAAGAAAATAAAACTGTTCGTTTTTTTTAATGAATTTTTTTTGTGATCTAATGTAAGAAAAAAATGAAGTGCTAGAAAAACGCAAATAAACATTTGGAAATTTTATTCTTTTTTCAGACGGCAAAAAAATACTTATTCATATATATATATATATATATATATATATATATATATATATATATATATATATATATATATATATATATATATATATATATATATATATATATATATATATATATATATATATATATATATATATAAAACTATCATTTATATTTATATATATATATATATATATATATATATATATATATATATATATATATATATATGGGTTTCAAGCACCCTTCCATGGATTTAAATAATTACCGGTTCAAAGCAGTGATATCGAAGCAGGAGATTAGGAAAACAGTTCCGAGATGCCTTCTTTTTCTGGGTAGGTGGATCGGACAAGTGGTAGAGCCTCCTGCACATTGTCTAACGGCGACGCTGTTGTCGATGGTTCGAGTCCTGGCGCGAGTGAAATTTTTATTCTTATTATTATTGCAAATTTGACACAACAAGCATGTTGTGCCCATTTCGGCGTTGCTTTACTTTGGTTGGTTGCTCCTGTAACCAAAGAGCACCCAAGCAGAAGGCCATGTAGCCCCAGCAGGTGTTCCAACCACCCTTCTGTCGATTTAAATAAGTACCTAATTTCAAAGCAGTGGTATCGAAGCAGAAGATTAGAAAACTGTTCCGATATGCCTTCTTTTTCTGGGAAGGCGGATCGGACTAGTGGTGGAGCCTCCTGTACATTGTCTAATGGCGACGCTGTTGTCGATGGTTTGAGCCCTGACGCGAGGGAATTTTTTCTTCGCCTTATTATTGCAAATTTGTCGCAAAAAGCATGTTGTGCCCATGTCGGCGTTGCTTGACTTTGGTTCGTTGCTCCTGTAACAAAGGAGCACCCCAGCAGAATACCGTGTAGCCCCAGCAGGTGTTCCAAGCACCTTTCTGTGGGTTTAATAAGTACCGAGTTTTAAAGCAGAGATATCTAAGCAGGAGACTTGATAACTGTTCGGAGATGCCTTTTTTTCTAGGAAGGCGGATCGGACTAGTGGTGGAGCTACTTCTACATTGTCTAACGGCGACGCTGTTGTCAATGGTTCGAGGCTTGGCGCGAAAGAGTTTTTTCTTCGTCTTATTATTGCAAATTTGCTGCAACAAGCATTTTGTGCCCATTTGGCTTTGGTTGGATACTCCTGTAATCATGGATCACCCAAGCAGAATGCCATGTGGCCCCAGCAGCTGTTCCAATCATTCTCCTGTCCATTTAAATAAGTACTGAGTTTCAAAACAGTGATATCGAAGCAGGATATAAAAAAATTGTTCCGAGATGCCATCTTTTTCTGGGAAGGTGGATCAGCCAAGTGACAGAGCTTCCTGTACATTGTCTAACGGCAACGCTGTTTTCGACGGTTCGAGTCCTGGCGCGAGTGAAATTTATCTTTGTCTTATTATTGCAAATTTGCCGCCACAAGCATGTTGTGCCCATTTCAGTGTTCCTTGACTTTCGTTGGTTGCTCTTGTAACCCAGGAGCACCCAAGCAGAATGCCATGTAGAAAAGCAGATGTTCCAACCACCCTCCTGTCGATTTAAATAAGTACCGAGTTTCAAAGCAGTGATATCGGAGCAGTAAATTAGAAAACTGTTCCAATATGCCTTCTTTTTCTGAAAAGGCAGATCGGACTAGTGGCAGAGCTTCCTGTACATTGTCTAATGGCGACGCTGTTGTCGATGGTTCGAGTCCTGGCGCGAGTGAATTTTTTCTTCATCTTATTATTGCAAATTTGTCGCAACAAGCATGTTGTGCCCATTTCGGTGTTTCTTGACTTTGGTTGGTTGTTCCTGTAACCCAGGAACACCCAAGAAGAATGCCAGGTAGCCCCAGCAGGTGTTCCAACCACCCTCCTGTCAATTTAAATAAGTACCGAGTTTAAAAGCAGTGATATCGAAGCATTAGATTAGAAATCTGTTCCGAGATGCCTTCTTTTCTGGGAAGGCGGATATTAAATTAAATATTAAATTTCATTTTTATAAAAGAAAAATTTATAACAATCCAGAGAATCTATAAAAACTATTTTCTAAATTGTTAAAATTCGTGACATCCCCTTATTAGCATTATGCTATCCTTATTGTGCTTATTAGCATTTGAAGTTGTGCTTTTCCACGTGGTATGGCTTGAGAGGTATGACGTATGATTCATCTATGACGTTGAAGATATTTATTGACTATTTCAAAAAGATTTCCAGCCTCTCCTCCCTGAAGATGTTATTTTATACTAGGCATGTATATATATATATATATATATATATATATATATATATATATATATATATATATATATATATATATATATATATATATATATATATATATATATATATATATATATATATATATATATATATATATATATATATATATATATATATATATATATATATATATAAGGATTCTTATATATATATATATATATTCCACGCATTGACCACCATCATTATCAGCAACTTGAATTTACTTCGCTAAAGGTTTCTACATTTGAAAATTTATGAGCACTTCTTTTGGTAATATATTTTCACCTAAAAAATATTTCTTGAAAAAAATTTATACCCACAATCTAACTCCGGCTCCGGCTCCGCCTCCGACTAAGGTTTCTGCACTATTTTAAAATTGTTCAGCATGTCTTCTGGTAATAATTTTTTTAAATTAAAAAATATTTTTCTAAAAAATTTCACACTCGGCTCCCGCTCCGACTCCGGATCCGGATCCGACTAAGGAATTTGCACTATTTGAAAATTATTCAGCATGTCTTCTGACAATATATTTTTCTCCTATAAAGTATTTAATTAAAAAAATTCAGTAAGTCTTTTGACAATATATTTTTCACCTAAAAAATATTTCTTGAAAAAAATTCATACCCAGGATCCGGTTCCCCGGCTCCGGCTCCGGCTCCGACATCGGGTTCGGCTCCGGATCCGACTAAGGTTTTTGTACTAATTGAAAATTGTTCAGTACGTCTTTTGACAATATATTTTTCACCTAAAAATATATTTCCTAAAAAAAAATCATACCCAGGATCCGACTCTGGCTCCGGCTCCGGCTCCGACGTCGGCTTCGGCTTTGGATCCGACTAAGGTTTCTGTACTATTTCAGAATTGTTCTGCACGTCTTCTTCCATTAAATTTTTCACCTAAAAAATATTTCTTGAAAAAAATTCATACCCAGGATCCGGATCCGGATCCTGCTCCGACTTCGACTTCTACTTCGGCTCCGGATCCGACTAAGTTTTCTGCACTATTTGAATACTGTTCAGCACGTCTCCTGGCAATAAATTTTTTACCTAAAAAAATATTTTTCGAAAAAATTTCATACCCAGGATCCGGCTAAGGATCCGGCTCCAGATCCGACTTCGGCTTCGGCTCCGGATCCGACTAAGGTTTCTGCACTATTTGAAAATTGTTCGGCACGTCTTCTGACAATAAATTTTTCACCAAAAAATATTTCCCGAAAAAAATTCATACAAAGGATCCGGCTCCAGATCCGAATAATGTTTCTACACTATTTGAAAATTGTTCAGCACGTCTTCTTCCATTAAATTTTTCACCTAAAAATATTTCTTGAAAAAATTCATACCCTGGATCCGGATCCGGATTCGGACTTCGACTTCGACTTCGACTTCGACTTCGACTTCGACTTCGGCTTCGGCTCCGGATCCGACTAAGGTTTCTGCACTATTTGAAAATTGTTCAGCACGTCTCCTGGCAATAAATTTTTTTCCTAAGCAAATATTTTTCGAAAAAAATTCATTCCCAGGATAAGCTAAGGATCCGGCTCCATATCTTACTTCGACTTCGGCTCCAGATCCGACTAATGTATCTACACTATTTGAAAATTGTTCAGCACTTTTTCTGTCAATATATTTTTCCCCTAAAAAAAATTTTCTGAAGAAAATTCATACCCAGGATCCAGATCCGACTAAAGTTTCTGCGCTATTTGATAATTGTTCAGTACGTCCTCTGGCAATTAACTTTTCACTTAAAAAAAATATTTTTTGAAAAAATTTAATACTCCAGCTCCGGCTCTGGCTCCGACTCCGGTTCCACTCCGACGTCGGCTTTGGCTCCGGATCCGACTAAGGTTTCTGTACTATTTGAAAATTGTTCAGCACGTCTTCTTCCATTAAATTTTTCACCTAAAAAATATTTCTTGAAAAAAATTCATACCCAGGATCCGGATCCAGATTCGGATCCGGCTCCGACTTCGACTTCGGCTCCGGATCTGACTAAGGTTTCTGCACTATTTGAAAATTGCTAAGCACGTCTCCTGGCAATTAATTTTTTACCTAAAAAAATATTGTTCGAAAAAAATTTATACCCAGGATCCGGCTAAGGATCCGGCTCTAGATCCGACTTCGGCTCCGGATCCGATTAATGTTTCTACACTTTTTGAAAATTGTTCAGTACTTCTTCTGACAATAAATTTTTCACCTAAAAAAATATTTCCCGAAAAAAATTCATAAGCAGGATCCGATCCGGATCCGGCTCCGGATACGACTTCGGCTCCGGATCCGACTAATGTTTCTACACTATTTGAAAATTGTTCAGCACGTCTTCTGGAGATAAATTTTTCATCTAAAAAAATATTTTCTGAAGAAAATTCATACCCAGGATCTGAATCCAGATCCGGATCAGGCTCCGACTTCGGCTTCGGCTCCGGATCTGACTAATTTTTCTGCAATATTTGAAAATTGTTCAGCACGTCTTCTGCCAATAAATTTTTCACAAAAAAAATATTTCCCGAAAAAAATTCATACCCAGGATCAGGCTCCGGATACGGCTCCGGATACGACTTCGGCTTCGGCTCCGGATCCGACTAATGTTTCTACACTATTTGAACATTGTTCAGCACGTCTTCTTGAAATAAATTTTTCACCTCAAAAAATATTTTGTGAAGAAAATTCATACCCAGGATCCGGATCCGGCTCTGACTTCGGCCTCAGCTCCGGATCCAGCTAAGGTTTCTGCACTATTTGAAAATTGTTCGGCACGTCTTCTGACAATAAATTTTTCACCAAAAAAATATTTCCGAAAAAAATTCATACCCAGGATCGAGGATCCGACTCGGTTCCGAAATACTTCGGCTTCTGCTCCGGATCCGACTAAGGTTTCTGCACTATTTTATACTGTTCAGCGCGTCTTCTGGCAATAAATTTTTCATCTAAAAAAATATTTTTTGAAAAAATTTCATACTCTGGCTCCGGCTCCGGCTCCGGCTCCGGCTCCGGCTCTTTCTTCGACTCTGCTCCGGCTCCGGCTCTGGATCCGGCTCCGGATCCGACTAAGGATTCTGCACTATTTGAAAATTGTTCAGTACGTTTTCTGGCAATAAATTTTTCATATAAAAAATTATTTCTTGAAAAAAAATTATACCCAGGATCTGACTCCGGCACCGGCACCGGCACCGGCACCGGCACCAGCACCGGCACCAGCACCTGCTCTGGCTGCGGCTGCGGCTGCGGCTGCGGCTGCGGCTGCGGCTGCGGCTTCGACTCCATTTATTTGACTGAGTAAAATCCGAAGAATGGGTGGGAGGTTGAGAATATGAAAAAAAAAATAGATTTTCTATAATTATAAATAATTTTTTTTTATTAAACTAAACCAACCTGGAATTACAATTTTGACTGGATTTTAAATTTTTTAGTTCGACACATCTCTAAATAAATTTCAGCATCTAAAAAACTATTTAGAATTTTAAAAAAGTAATTACACCATGATGTTCAGGAGGAATTTTTCTAATAATCTAGATAACAAAAAAAAATGTGAAAATTTTGATTTTGAATTCAAAAAGTAGGGGTCCGAGGATAAAGTCTCCCCTTAGTGCACATTTCCAATAAAAATAATTAATATATTTAAATTCTAATATCTTATATTTGAATATATATATATATATATATATATATATATATATATATATATATTATATATATAATAATAATAATATAGATAATAAAAAATGTATTTCTATAAAGACTTAAAATGCATATATATCTATATATATAAAAATAATAATAATAATATAATATAATAATATATATGCACATATATATATATATATATATATATATATATATATATAATATATAATAATAATAATAATAATAATATATATAATATATATATTTATATATATAATAATAATAATAATAATAATATATATATATATATAATATATATATATATAATAATAAATAATAATAATAATAATATATATGTATATATATATATGTATAATAATAATATATATATAATATAATAAATAATAATAATAATAATAATAATAATAATAATAATAATAATAATAATAATATATAACTTTTTTTTTATTTATTTAAATTTATATATAGATGTATGTATAAATGTATATATATATTGATATATATATATATATATATATATATATATATATATATATATATATATATACCTATAATATATATATATATATATATATATGTATATGCATATGAAGAAAAGAAGATGTGATGGGAAGATAAGAAGGGTCCGTAGTAAAAGTTGCTGGAGTGCTGATTTATATATATATTTATAAATATATATATATATATATATATATATATATATATATATATCTAATATATATTATGAATAATAATAATAATAATAATAATATATATATAATAATAATAATATATAACATAATATAATAATATATGTATAATAATATGTATAATATGTAATAATATAATAATAATAATAATAATAATATATAATAATAATATATACATTTATATATGTAATAATAATAATAATATGTAATATATAATATATATAATAATAATATATAACATAATAATAATATGTATATATGTATATAATATAATAATAATATATATAATATAATATGGATATATATATATATGTAATAATATATATATATATAATATATGTAATAATAATATAATATATATAATATATATAATATCTAATAATAACAATAATATATATATATAAATATATAATATACATAATATATAATAATATATATAT
>JABUQX010008649.1:5000-28615 GCA_015478945.1 Trachelipus rathkii
ATTTATAATTTAATTAACGAGTGATTTTTTTTATATGCATATTCATTATTAGTATATTTTTTAGCGAAAAAGAAAGAGACAATAGACTTTATATTTTCAATTTTTTTTCGAACTTTTCCGATTTTTGAGTAAGCGTGAGGCAAGAAAGTAGACGCATCACTTTTTCAACGACTTACGTATGACAGGTAAATATAACATTATTTATTATTATTATTATTATTATTATTATCATTATTATTATTTTTATTATTATTATCATTATTATTATTATTATTATTATTATTATTATTATTATTATTATTATTATTACAGTATTATTATTCATGATTATTATTGGTATTTTTTATTGATTGAAAGGTTTTGATTAATTTTTTTTAATTCTAGAAGTCTGAGTTGTTGTTTCTGTCCAGCGGCCGATGTATGAGGGTTTTCATTCATTTTTTCGGGTTTTGTTTTTTTTTTTTTTTCTAGTCTGAGTCTGGATTTTCGAGAAGTGGTTTTGTCCAGAGATTTGATATTTGTTCAGAGGCTGACTTTCATTGGATGAGGTAAGGTGATTTGTGATTTTTTTTAGATGGATGTTGAAAGTTGGTTGTGTAAAGTTGTTATATTTTGTTATTTTATTTTAGTCTGAGGTCGCTGATGGGAATATCACTGGCTTTGTTCAGATTATAGAGAAAGAAGAGAAAAAAACTGGGTCAACCACCCAGGTAAGCACCTTGCAGTGGTGGGGTTATATTTTTTTATTATATTATTATTTTTCTTCATTCACTTATTTAATATTTTATTTTAATTCATTATAATTATTGGTTATTAAAGTCATAATTTTTCTGTTATTTAATTTATGAAATTCATTTATATTTTAATTCATTATTAGCTATAGTTATTGATTTATTTATTTGTTATAAAATCTTAAATTTTTTTAGTTATTATTATTATTATTATATTTTTATGTAATTGCTATGATGTGATGTTTTTTATCTATTCTGCAGTTTTTTTTTTTAGCCTAATCCACAAGTACTCAGAAGCAGAAGTATTGATAAAGGGAATCTTAAAGAGGTAGTAAGAGAGAAGTTGAGTAAATTGAAAGTTGAATAGAAAGAGGAGAGAATTAACTAGTTTGAAAGGAAAGTGGAAATTGTAGAAACCTGACTTAAAGACTATTATTGAATATTGTGTGGATAAGTAAGAGGATAAGTAAGAAGGAGGGAGTATCATTGGAGAATTGCAAAGGAGAATAGAGAACTGTGAGGAAACTTTGAAAAGCGAAATAGAAAATTAAAGTACTAATAAAGATAGATTTTGGAGAATTAAGGAGTAGTAGAATTGGAGAACCGCATTGGATATTTGTAGTATTAAGGAAATATATTTTAGGTTTACGGTTTTTCTAGATTTAAGTTTTTTTTATCAATGAATGTTCATTGATCCTTATTATTTTGAATCGGTTGCAGTATCGGTTTAAGTTGTTGTGGTGTGGTGGTGCAGGTGTTGCGATTTCGGTACGTACGCGGTTGCGATTTACCTTGTAGTGGTGGGTTACCTTGGAGTGGTGTGGGGTTGAGGTTAGCGAATCACCTTGCTGTGGTGGGTATTTTTTAATAAATTTTTTTCGGTTGCTTGTGTTTTTGTGTTTGATTTTTTTTCCTGAGTTTTATTGTGTTTATTATTATTGTTTTGTTCTCTGGTTTTTCTTTCCAGGACCCACGACCATTAAAGAGATAGTTTGTGGCCTCAAAACCATGACAAGGTTACCCAAATAAAAGTTTTAACTACGATATGAATGGGGATTGGCTTGAGTCCGTGGACCAAGAAAAAGATTTAGGTGTGATTATAAGTAGGAATTTAAAAGTAGCTAATCATTGTTTGGAAGCAAGGAATAAAGCTAATGAGATGCTGGGCCTAATAAATTGCAATGTTGTTTACAAGAGCAAGAAAGTTCTAAGTAAACTGTATAATAGCTATGTTAGGCCAGTATTAAGAGTATTGTGCACAAATTTGGGCCCTTAAGAGCTATGAGAAGAGGCTGAAGAAGTTAGGAATGTTTTCCGTAGAAAGGCAATTTCTACAAAATATTTACATCTATTGATAATACAGAGACCAATAAATTCTTCATAGTACACCACGGACAGGAGACCAGGGAGCATAGTAAGAAAATTAAGAAGAGAGCATGCCATCTTGATATAAGAAAGCATTCAGTCAGTAATAGGGTTGTTAAATTTTGGAATAGTTTGCCACAGGAGGTTGTTGAGCACGACTCAATTGTAACATTTAAGAAAGAATTGGATAGGTATATGGATGGTTTGGGTATCATATATAGTATATTTTGACTAAGTCAAATTGGCAGGTTTTAATTACAGTAGTTATTAAGGTTAAACTGCATGTTACTATAAAGTTATTAAAGCTTGTATGTGGTTAGCATGTATATACTTTAACTATAGTTTTTTTTCTTTTAGTTGTAGACTTTGTGTATAATATGTAAGTTATTGACAAGCCCCAGGGTGCTTTGTGGATTTGCATGAACATGTTTTAGACTTTGCGTATACTAAGTAAGTTATTGAAAACCCCTTGGGTGCTTAGTGGATTTACATGAACATGTTGTTTGGTGATTGGTTCTGTTGGCTTGACTGGGACAGTCTCGATAGGCCAATGTGGCTTCTTACTGTCTTTTTATTTCTAATGATCTAACTTTCTAATTTTCTAACATGACTTCACACTGTGGAATTTCTTCACTCACTAGATACCATAACCTTACTCTTATCTACATTTACTTTGAAACCACTCCTTTTACACACCCTGCCAAACCCCTCCATCAATCCTCTCAAATTCTCTTCAGATTTACCACACAAAACCAAATCATCTGCATAAAATAAATAGGGCACCCTCCATTCTCTTCCATTCTCCATTATTCTAACACTTTTCCCTGCCACCCCCACCTCTAGTTCTTTCATAATCCCATCCATATGCAAATTAAATTAACAAGGAGACATAACACATCCCAACTTCACTCCACTATTAATATTAAACCAATCACTTTTGACTCCATTTATTCTTTCATATGCTTCACTATCGTCATACATACTTTTGATTCCTCAGAAGCCTACCACCAACACCATATATCACTAAAACCTGCCACAGAGCTTCCCTATTAATCCTGTCATACGCCTGTTGCAAAATCCATAAAACCTAAATACAATTTATTCTTCTTCTCTCCCATTTTCTCAATCATTTGTTTCAATGTAAAAATTTGATCCACACATCCTCCACCACTACTAAATGCACCTTGTTCTTCACCAATCAGTCCTTCAGTCGCTCGATGTGCTTTTTCAACCAAAATACCAGCATATATCTTCCCTACAACACTTAATAAACTAATGGCCCTATTGCTCATACAGTTCCCCTTATCCTTATACAAAGGTACTATTACTGCTCTTCCTCAATCCCTCAAACCTATACCCACCATAAACACTGTTACACAACTTCCAAATCTATTCAATCACCATCTCGCCTCCATTCTTGATCATTTCACCAGTAATTCTATCTATGTCTGCAGATTTACCATTCTTCAATTTTCTCACTCTACCCATTACCTACTCCTTACTAATATACCTCAACCGCATAATACCTATTTCTTCTTGCACCAACAAACCCACATACATTCGCTATCAACTCTTCATTATTGCCAATGTTATGCAAATTTTCAAAAGTGTTCCCTCCACACTCTTCTCACATACATACATTTCAGTTACAAAAGCACCACCCCTATTCATTACTCTATGCAGATTCCCCTTACTCTCATTCTTAATCTTTCGCGCCTCCATCCAGAAAAGCATCCTATTCCATTGTAAGTCTCCATTCATCCTTTTTCCAAACTGTTCATTTACCTCATTTTTTATCCTACATATACAACTTTTAGTCTTCCTTTTTTCCTCCTTATATAATTCCAAACATCTTTCTTTTGAGACCTCATCAGTAACTTTTAGAACTTTCAACCATGCCTCTTTTTGTACTTTAAACCACTTGCATCACCTCTTCATTTCACCATTCCCTGTTGAAATTCTTACTTCCTACTTTAGCACATCCACATACCTCTCTTGCACTACTAGCAAAGGCTTCTTTCATTTATGCCCAGATATGCTCAGTTTCATCTTGTTCACATTCAACAGATTTATTGGCAAGCGCTCTTAAAAACTTTTCCTTATTACCTTGATCATTTAACTTCTCACTCTTCATTCTTCCCACTTCCTTAACACTATCCTCTCCATCCAAACCCACACTAACTTAATCTTACATAAAACAACATAATGATCCAATATCCCATCCCAGCCCCCTCACTGATTTAACATCTATCACATACTTCAACATCTTCTTCAACACAAAATCAATCACCAGGGCTGCGGAGCCGGAGCCACGGAGCAGCAAGGTTTTGGGTGGAGCCGGAGCCGAAGGCGAAACTTTTTGAGGGACTGGAGCCGGAGGCGGAGGCAAAATTTTAGGGGATCTGGAGCCGGAGTCGGAGGCGAAATTTTAGGGGGACCTGGAGCCGGAGTCGGAGCCGCAAAAAAAGAGGCTGCTCCGGCTCCGGCAAATACGAAATTAAGTAATTATTAATTTTATTACTACATGTGTTTATATATATATATATATATATATAATATATATATATATACTATATATATATATATATATATAGTATATATATATATATATACTATATATACTTATATATAATTATATAATATATATAATATATATATTATATATATATATATTCATCTTTTTTTTTTTTAAATTTACTTATGTATATTTATTATTCAATAATAAAAACGGTTTCGCGGTACTTCTATAGATAACTTTTAATTAATTAAGTTTAATATTCTTAGAAAAATTCATGTCAACTAAACCAAAATCGAAAAACACCTCATGTATTTGAATATATTACTCCCTCTGATGATAAAAATACTTTCATTTGTCAATATGAAATAGTTAACACAGTTGTTTGGAAACAGTCAGCTCGATCATGCACAAAAGAGTCTACCTAACTACATCTATTGGATCCTTTAAATTAATGCGACATTTAAAACGCTATCATCCAGACATTGATGCAATTGTTAAAAGGAAAGGTGAAGCTAAAGGTAATCAGGAGAAACCTTTATTTTCAAAAACTCAGACTAAAATGGAAACTTTTTCAGTTGCCATAAACTTGTTCTGTCTATGTTAAGTGAAAAATTCAAAATACAATTTATTATAATGGTTGTTAAAGATAGTGACCCATTAGTTTTCTTTGCATGACCAGGATTTAAAGCACTGTGTGGAGACATGGCTTTGAAACTGGAAGTCCCTTTAGACTGGAAAAATATTTGTAAAATAGTTCTAGAAGAAGAAAATTAAATAAAAAAATAAGCTTAAAAATTGCATAAAGGGACGCTTTGTGCATTTAAAAATTGGATACTTACACATGGGCAAAGCTAAATTATTTTGGTCAATAATATTATTATATAGTGGACGAGATTAAAAACATATTTCTAAAACGTGCAGCTAGAAAGAAAAAAATACTCAACATTTCACGAATATATTCAAGAAGTTGTTACTGACATCTTAAAAGAATTCGAAATAACAAGAGACAAGTATAATTAGCTTAGTTAGGATAACGCATCAACATTGATCAGTTGGCGATTGAAAATTAAATTAAGGACAATGAGGGGTGAGGAATAGGGAAATTTGGTAAAGTGATACTGATTTTATTGAATGGCAAAACGAAGAAGTATCAGTTGTTCAGAATGAACTTGATAAAACTATGAAAAGACTATGTTCGATAATCGTTAAATCTATGTGGAGCTCATATTTTACAGTTAGCAGTGCGTGATTGTCTCCACAATACTCATAGAGCAAATCTTATTAGCAGGGCGAGACAAATAGCAAAAGAAAAAAACTTAATAATAGAAGTTCTAAAGAATCAAGCTGCAAAAGTTGCAATCTTAGTTCAAGAGACAAGATGGGGAAGTACATGCTCTTATGCTCTAAAGTCTAAAGGCTTTTGCAACTAAAAGACCATATAGTAGTAGTATGATGGCTGCCGTACTTCTGAACTTTCTCTCTCCGACAAGTCAGTGGAACAAATCGAAACACTCGAAGAATTATTAAAACACCCATACTTACAACAAAAAATATTCAATCAGGAGACTTGACTGCAGGAAATTTTTTTATAGAGAACGGGTTTTTAGCAAATCACAAATAAAATCCCCATGAAAAGAAGGAAAGAATGTTAACTGAAATAAACATATTTTTGTCGACAATCTTTGTTTAGAATCTTTCCAGAACTGAAGATCTGATGATTTAAAGCTAGGAGTGTTCTTTGTGAACTAGGACTTAAAAATGAATAACGCTACTCGAAACAGAAATTCTGGACCGGAGTCAATAGTCAGCAGTTTCATGATCCTCCCTTGTAGAATTTTGTTCAGATGAAGATGAAGAAGTCACATTTGCCAGATATGGGAAAAATTGGAAGCATGCAGAAAAGCGATTTGAAAAAAACTAAAAGACAATTACTAGAAAAGGACATTCAAACCTAAATATCTTCAGAAAAATAAAGGTAGAAATTCCATAAGTCATTAGATGGAATAATGAAAATCGAACGGAAATCAAAGTTATCAGTTAAGAGAGGCAATCAATTGCTATACTAAAATTTTGCAAGGATGCCGCTTGAACAATTACAGCTTTGCCTCCTATGCCAAGTGAATGTTGAGAGCTTATTTTCTGCTTTAAAAATAATAAAAACTGGGATCTAAGGACATCGTTAAGGAGGATTTTATTGATGGTTTTATTTTTAAGAAACAATTGTTTTGAATAAATTATATTACATATGGTCAGGCTGTTCAGAGAAACATTATTTTTAAAAGTTAGGAAGAATGTGAATTATATATATAATATATAATATTATATATATATATATATATATATATATATATATATAATATATATTATTATATATATTATATTAATATATATATAATATATATATATATATATATCATATATATTAATATATATATATATATATTATATATATATATATATATATATATATATAATATATATATATATATTATATATATATATATACACAATATATATATTATATATATATATAATATATAATATATATATATATATATATATATTATAATATATATATATATATATAATAAGTATATATATATATATATAATCTATACTATATATATATATATATATATATATATATATATATATATTAATATTATATATTTATTATATATATAATTATAATTATATATAACGATTATATATATATATATATTATAATATATAGTATTATATATATAATAATGATATATATATATATATTATCTATATATATATATATATATATATAATATATATATTAATATACAGTATATATATATATATATATATATATATATTATATACTTATATATAATCTGTTTTGAATAAAATTATGTTATATATGTTCAGGCTCATAGTTCAACGAGGAATTATTTTAAACTTTAGGATGAATCTAAAATATGATTTTTTATTCTTTTTAGGAAAAAAAATAAATAAAATTTATATTACGTAAACGTACAGGGCAGTTCATCGTTCAAAGGGGAATTATATTAAAATTTAAAGAAACGTGACATCGATTCCTTTTCTGTATTCTTAAAATTCTTATTTTTCTTATTAAAATATTTTCTGTTTTTTAAAATTCTAAGATTAATAAAGATGTCCTTAACAAACATTTAATTTCATCATACCCTCAAAATTTTTGTATCAGAATTAATGATTTCATGACTGTAAATGGAGAAGGAATTATAACAAGGGGTCGGAGCCGAACAATTTTAAAATGTCGGAGCCAGAGTCAGAGCCGCGTAATTTTAAAATGCTGGAGCCGGAGTCGGAGCCGGGTAATTTTTTTTAAAAAATGGGGGGGGGGGGAGCCTTGGGGAAAAAGTCGGAGCCCGAGCCGGAGTCGGAGCCGGGTAATTTTAAAATGCCGGAGTCGGAGCCAGAAAAAAATTTGCCGGCTCCGCAGCCCTGTCAATCACACTCTTTACTTTGATACCATCTCTACTTTTACCAACTCTAGTATACTTATGAATACTCTTGTGTTTAAAAAAAGTATTACTTACATCCATACCTCATTCCTCGCAGAAATCAAACGCCCTCCTACCATTCTCTTTTTCTCCCATCACCCCATCCAGGATTGGTAGGGGGTTTGGCAGGGTGTGTAAAAGAAGGGGTTTGAAAGTTAAAAATGTAGACAAGAGTAAGGTTATGGTAGGGAGTGAGGAGAGTCTGCAGTGTGAAGGGGTTTTTTTTAACGATCTGGCGGTAAGAATGGTGAGCAATTGGAACAAGTATCAGAGTTTAAATATTTAGGATATATATATATATATATATATATATATATATATATATATATATATAATATATATATTTATATATATATATATATATATATATATATATATATATATATATATATATATTGGATGAAAAGGGAACGGATGATGCAGAGTGTAGTAGGAAAGTTGTGAATGGAAGGAAGGTGGCTGGTGTAATTAAATATTTGGTGGATGTAAAGGGACTACTTAAGTCTTGAGTGTGCTAGGTTTGCATGAGAGTATTTTGTTACCTGTGTTAATTTATAGTAGTGAAACTATATTCTGGAATAAGAGGTATATATATATATATATATCTAAGGTACAGTGTTGAGATGGATAATTTTAGGGTCTTGTTAAGTGTGAGAATTGATAAAATGAAAAATTAATGCATTATGGAGTTTTGTGGTGTGAAGAAAGGCTTAAATGAGAGAATAAATTAGGAGTAAATTGAGGTGGCTTGGTCATATGGAAAAGATGGATGATAGTCGATTGGTTAAACATGATCGGCTGGGAGACTGAAGAAAAAGTGGAATGAGTCCGTAAAGGAATGCCTAAAGGAGTGGAGTGTGAGCTTGGTTGAGGCAAGAAGAAAGGTGCATAACAGGGAGGGAATGACAGGGTTTTGTGAGGGGGTATGGTTGTCGGCTTTGCCCAAGGAATGAACCACACATTGACGAGATACCAGTGGGGGTCCATCATAGTCTCTCAAAACCCTAGGGTGGATTTTTCTGACTGAGATAAGCTCTCACTTAGGGGTAAAAAAGGGACAGTAAAGGAGGACTTTCTATTCGACATTCATCATGATGTTCTACTACTTTTTTGTTCTGGTGTATGTTACGCACTTCACCTGCAATCTGAGGATAGGAGGGAGGTAGATGATTATATATATATATATATATATATATATATATATATATATATATATATATATATATATATATAATATATATATATAATATATATATATATATATATATATATATTAATATATTATATAATAGTATATATATAGTATATATATATATATATATATATATATATATATATAGGTTATGATGAGTGACACCTTCCCGTGGTATAACCGAATGTCTTGTCCCAGAGTAGGACTCCTCCAAGAGGTAGGAACTACTTCCCCGGTGGGAGGGCAGCAAGAACACTCGCTTTCCCCCCTCCATCAGGAGGGTCATTGCCGATAGGAGCCAAGCTGACGCCGGGCCAACAGGTCGTATTTAGTTTTATTTTACTATTGCCTTCCCTCCACTCATTCATCTATGTCTCAAGTCTACCACTTCTTTCTTAGTAGGGTGACTACTACTCCTTCGGTCGGGTGATGTTAAGAGAAATCCGGGACCCCCTATATATAACTGCCCTATCTGCCAACAACATGTTGGATTAAATAGCATCAAATGTGAAAGATGCCGCAAATGGGTACACTTGACCTGCTCCTCATATTGAACCCTCCTCAGAAATAACACAGGCTTCACCTGCGAAATCTGTAACCCCCCCTCTATTATTCAAAAACATCTCCCTCCCAAAACTAATACCCAATCACTCAATATACTACAATTTAACATAAACCGTCTAACTAATAAATCCATAGAACTCAATCATTTCCTTAAAAAACACAACATTCATATAACTATCCTACAAGAAGCCTCCATCTCGCAAAACACCCCTCTCCCCCGTTCTATGGTTACAACTCCATTTTCTCCCCTTCCCAACCTCCTCAACACTCCCTCTTAACACTGATATCACAATGACTCCCTTACCACAACACAACCCCTAACACCTCCACTCTATTCCCCGACACATTAATAAAATCCCAATCCTGTTCCATCCTCCTGAACAGGACCACTTATAACCATCCTCCTGAACAGGACCACTTATAACATCTTTAATCTCTATATTCGTCACCCAACCACCCCAAATCCCCCCCCCCCAAACAACCTCACACACCCCTTATCAATATTATCCACATTTCCAAATCTTATTCTCGGAGGCTATTTTTAAACGCTGCACATCACTCAGCCTGGGTATAAAGAACTACAATCCTGACCCCTGCAGCACCATATCCTTAACGATTAGAATCCCTTAAAATATCCTCAAATCCATGAAAACCTCCCACCACCTTCGACCAATCCCCCCACCTCCCCTGATCTCACATTGTTCCCCATCCTTACATCACCGACTAACCTTGGACACCACTATCGACCTACACTCTGACCACCTCCACATTCTTATTTCTTTAAACCTCCTCCCATCAAACCCGCCCAAAAAAGATTACTACATAACAACTACAAAAAAAGCTAAACTGGCCACCATTTACCTGACCATGAATCAAAACCGCATATTAAACCCCACTACCAATTCCCTGACACAACATCCCTACACACCTCCATTATTCAATTAAATAACTTAAATCACCAAATCAGCTAACCTATACATACATAGAGACCACAGAAAATCCTATAACCCCAAACTCTCCCCTGAAATCAGCCAACTCATTAAACAAAGAAACTCCCTTCGAAAACTTAGATCATATACCCCACTAGCATCACTAACCAAATAAAAACCTGCAATACGCGTCAAATTCACGCGCAAACCTCATAACCACCATAAGTTTATTTCAAAATACTTGGCAATCCACATTTCACACATTATAATAGAAACCCCGGCAAGTCATCAAAAAAACTAAATAACTCTCGAAACAACCCCCTCCTTCCCACGAATCCCCCTCCTTACCTGATAACTTCCTCCCTTCTCCAAAACAACAATCAGACCGCCTAGCAAAACACTATGCTAACATCTCTCGCAATAACAGGAAAACTAAAAAACCACTCAGAAAACTCCCTCAGACCACAACCCCCCACCCCCTTTTACAACTGAAAGGATATCAAACCCTCAAAAATTCACCAGCTACAGGACCAGACTCAATCTCTAACCTACATTTAAAACCACAGCTCAGTGAAAAAGCTACTTCTCTTATCACAGAATCTCAAGCAAATCCTGGCTAACTTACCTATATACCCTCAATCTGGAAACAAACATTCATACTTCCAAAACTTAAACCTAAAAAAGACCCCAACTCCCCCTCCTCTTACCGCCCTATTTCTCTCCTCTCCTCCATCAGTAAACTGCTGGAGAAACTAATATTAAACAAAATCTCCCTTCTCATTACCCTCCCAGATTTCCAACATGGCTTTAAAAGCAACCACTCCACAACTACAGCCTTTACCTCCTTCACTAACACATCATCACAACGGCCTTCAACGCAATCCCCATCCCATAGATCCATTACTCACAGCAATCGACATCAACAAAAGCCTTTGACACTGTCCCAACATTCATTCTTATTCAAAAAAATCCTTCAATCCCCCAATAACGACAAAATGGCTTTTTAATTTTCTCACTAACCGTTTTGCCCAAAGTTACATCCACAAAAACTCTTCTCCACTCCATTAAGTTACAAAACGGCGTCCACAGGGCGGCCATTATCTCTCCATTTCCTCTTCAATCTTTCACAGCAAGACCCTGGCCCATCCCTACCAGCCATCTACCAAAACTTATCACATATGAGATGAATATCAGCCTCATTTCCCATATCCAGACGTAAATATACCACTCATCACACCCAAGAATAACTTACAACAATAAGAAACTTAGTTACTCTCCAACAGAATGAACGCCTCACCTCTCAAATCCTCCATCACCCTCCTAACCACTGACCGTCACCAATCTTCACTCCACCCAATAGTTTTTCTGAACAACAATGCCCTCCCCCTAAACAGAAACCCAAAAATAAATTACTAGGTACCTATGACACACACATGACGTTCTCCCCAACAGGATCGCCAAAATCACCTCATCAACCCAACGGAAACTAAAATACCCTCCAAACCCTTTCCCAACACAACTTCAGTAACAGGAAACACACCCTTACCACCACTTATAAACAACTCCTCAGAAACAAATATAAACTATGCCTTCCCCGCCCAATGGTTCCCTGCACTGTCAAAATCTAACTCAAAAAAATTTTTACAATCACACAAACACAGCCCTTAGAAATATCACTGGAATGCAACTAAAACTACCCCCGTTAATCCAACATTTTACATGATGGACTTACATCGCTTCCTCTCTCCACCTACCTGGAGATGGTGGGGACTCAATTCTACCAGAAAACTCTAAATCCAACCCACCCATGTCACCAAATTATTCTCCAACCCCTCCCGACACAGACTAAAATCCCCACTCTCCTCACCATCTAAATTCTATAATGACATCTACAACATTATTCCCCCTCCCCCTCCGCAATAGGTTCATGGCTTGACAGCATATCCATACAGCAATCTAACTAACAATGTAACCTAAAACCGCGCCCAATAACAACTTTACTAAACTCCCCATCCAAAAATTCCCCTATGAAGAAACACTGTCCTAGAAGAGGCCCAAATTTGACCTCACCCGGAGCAGGTCAGGTCACCACCCAAAACCCAAAACTCTTACAATATAAATATAGATTCAAACTAGACAATGTTACCTCCCCCAACCTGCAGCCAGATGCCAGCATTTCCCAGGCACAAATGGAGCACCTCCTCAGGGGTGCTCTGCTCTCGATGCCCATCAAAGTGCTGACTATCTCTATAAATCTTCTTTATCGAATCTGTGAACGCACCCAAGAGCCGGTGGCCGCTTTCCTGGAAGCAAGTGTACCGCTCCAATTGAGTGGGCCAGGGGGCAGAAGTACGTAAGTGTATATATATATATATATATACTATGTTATACTATATATATATATAATATATTATATATATATATATATATATATATATATATATACTATTTATATATATATATATATATATATATATATATATATTATATATGTATAATATATATATATATATATATATATATATATATATATATACTGTATATATTATATATTTATACGGTATATATATTATATATATATATATATAATATATATATATACTATTATATATATATATATATATATATATATATATATATATATATATATATATATATATATATATATATATATATATATATATAAATATATATTACTGTTATATATATATATATATATATATATATATATATATATATATATATATCTATATATATATATATATATATATAATATATATAATATATATATCGTAAAACGGTAAAACGGGGTAACTTTGACATATTGACACCGCATTGGTGTGTGCCAAAATTTGTTACTAACAAAATCTTAAAGTTAAATATTCAAAATACTATTCATAAAGTATATAATACTCACAGAAAGTTTCAAGTCTGTAGATTGTCTGGGGTAGCGGCAGGGGTGGCAAAAAAGGGGGTGTCAAAGTTACACCTTCATTTGTGATTACTTTGACACCTGTGTCAAAGTTGCTCCACCACGTGGGTTAGGTAGTTAATTATAGGTAATTATAGTTATAATTGTAGTTAATTCTGGTAACTTAAAGTACTACAGAATGCTTTTTCTATTTAAAAAAGAAATAAATAAAATATAAAGTGTTTCTCCATTTAAAAAAAAAAAAAATCCTTTTTGATCATATGGTACGGTACCATACCATAATCCCCAAAAGGTAGGTATGGTAGGGTGAAGTGAGGCAATGCCAGATTTAGCTTATTTGGTGTATTAATCTGGCAACCTTAGCTTTTTTAGCCTTTTAAGCTACTTTTGTGTCCTTATATAGTACTTAGCCTTTTAATACTATATATAGTCTTTTAGACTATGATGTCATATTATGCTATCCCCTTTGATCTAGCCTTTTTCTGGCTAACTAACCTTTTTCTGGCTACCAAACCTTTTTCTAGATTTCCTAGCTTTATGGTCTTGTGTTTGCGTATCATTTCTGGGTAATCCGGGGCCACGGAATTGAATACCATGGTCGTTGAGTTGATTGGTGCGAGTCCCTAAGGTCCTAGGTTATTTTTAATGGTGTCAACGTTACCCCACCACTATCAAAAAAACCCATGTCAAAGTAGCCCCAATATACAGAGGTCAAGTTTAACATAACCATAATTAATGTCCATCGTATTGTGCCAGATTATTATTCTTAACCCTCTAAATAACATGTTTGCTTAAATAAAGTTTTTGTTTAAACTTTTCAGTTTTGTGATATTACATGATTAACATATAAAGGTGGAAAATGGAAATTTTCAAAAAAATTGAAAAATATTGATGAATTTTTTGCCACTTTTGGGGTCACTTTGAGCCAAAATTACATCAAAAGTCTTGCATTGCTGAACAAATGTGAATTCAAGCGTTTTTCTCTATTTTTTATATTTAAGAAGATAGAACTACAAATAGCGATAAGGGTGAAAAAGTGTCCAAATTGCCCTGTGTGACAAAGTAACCTCATTTTACAGTATATATATATATTAGTGATTGGAAGATTAATCATCAGCAGCATATTTTTTTCTCAATCGTCATTGTCATCATCAATTTTTGCCGACTGATTGAACAAATATTAAGACTTTTGCGGGAATAAGTGCTCTCAAAATAATAATAATAATAATAATAATAATAATAATAATAATAATAATATATATATATATATAATATAAATTATTATATATATATATATTTATATATTATATATATATATATAAATATATATATAATATATATATATATATATATATTATATATATATATTTATAATATATATAATATATATATATATATAATATATATATATATATAATATATAATAAATAAATAAATATATATATATATATATATATATATATATATATATATATATATATATATATATATATATTTTCTAGGAATGAAATAGAAGAGTGGTTGAAAATTAGAAGCACTTCTAATTTTTACTTGAGAGAAGGGAGATGATTTGATTTTCTATTCCAGATAAGTGAAAGAACTTTAAATTTTAATTGATGTATGATAATGTTTTTGATTTTTTTTCTCCATTACAGAGATAGGTGTAAATATAGTATTGGTATTCTTTTCTAGACCCTCTGGGTTGTTTTCTTTGTTTATGTAAATTAGCCTCAAAAAAAAAAAAAACAGTGTCTAAAACAATCTAGAAAGTGAAGAGTGAAATTTTTCATGTTAGATAGACCAAGCTAATTTGTATTAGAAAAAACTCAACTAAGGTGAATAAATGAACTAAATTTAATAACACAGTATTACTGATATTAAAGAACATTACCCATATCATATATACAGATATTTAATAAAAAGTTAAAACTTTTTACAAATTCTGAGAGAAATGTTATTAATACACTAAGTGAAAATAAACATTTTACCAATTCTCACATTAAATATCTTTTAAGCATAAAAGAATAGTAAATACAATAGAATAAAATTTAAAACCTGCACAAACCTGATTAAAGCTAAAAGTAGTATGGCACTTGCAGAAAGTACCCATCCCGCCTGAGCAAAGGCAGCTGGAAGAGTTAGACAACCTGTTCCGACAATCAAATTAAAGATATAAATGAGCCCAGTCTGGAAAAAATGCAATACCATCATAATAATAATAATAATAATAATAATAATAATAATAATAATAATAATAATAATAATAATAATAAAAAATTTGAAAAAGATGGGCAGAATGTTGTCATGAAGGACTTTCCACTAGATACCTGTCCAATACTTGCTGGCAGGAAAGGAACTTGAAATCCATATTTCCCTATTGTTGTAACTTTAGTACAAAGAACTTAAACAATAAGGTTATTAAAGATTAAACCAAATGTTTTATTTATGATTACCTATTGCATTGATATTTTTTACTTTCTATTTTTATTTTTAGTTGACACCACTGCTCAGGGGTAGAGCCCTTTTCAAGTAGGGGGTATACTCGTTTTAACATCTGAGTAGGATGAAGCTAAGCCTATGGAAAGAATAACACATTCTCCCACCTGACCAGTTTCAAACCTGGGTCTCTCACTTTGTTGGGCAAGTGCTCATCCACTGAGCTACCGGGTGCTGTGACATTTTTGAAGCAGTTTATTATTTTGTGTTAGGATGGTAGTGTAATTGCTGGTCATGGTTTCTTTTTAAAGGGTCATGTCATTGGGAAGTGAAAGAGTCGTCTCTAAGATAAAAAATATTTGTGAATTATTACTTTATCTTTTTTCTTAAAGAATTTTATCAAGCTTACAATAGCAAAATTGGCTGGTATTAACATAAGACGATGGCATTTTAATCATTTAATTTGGGAATTATAATTGCTTATTTCAGAGCATAAACTTTTTTTAAAAAAACATCGTCATAGCTTACCAGTGAAGAATACTGTTCAAGAGGCTGATTGCTTCCACTCTGCATAGGCATTTTAATAAAAATATGTTTTAATCTTCAAAGTCCACTTTCCTTAAAAGGCAATCATTATAGATAAAAAAGCAACTGGGAAAACATTTAAAATTAAGTGGTTGTGATGTTACATGTTTTTTTAAAATCTGTAAATATATATATATATATATATATATATATATATATATATATATATATATATATATATATATATATATAGCAACTATATAATATGGATTTATATTGCTATATATATATATATATATATATATATATATATATATCCTAGATGTTTTTTTTTTTTGTTTAAACCAACAAAAAAAAAAAATTCTGCTTTTATGGTTTTTTCTGGCTTTTTCTAATAAAAAAGTACTCTAAATGAAAGCATATGACTAATACATCCTAATTATATATTTAGATAGTAAATATATATATGGGAGGAAAATATTAGTAACTCAATTTTTAAAAAAATTATAACAGAAATAAGTTAACAATAATTAAACACTATTAATTTTTAATTATTTTTCTTTGAGTTAAAAAATTGATATTATGATATTAAAGTAAATAAAGAATTTTACCGATTAGTTCCAAAGTTATATTTGAGAGGAAAGAATTTTGAATGGTTTATCTTTCTCAAACTTTTTATACATTACATAATAGCAGTACACATTTATCATTTAGATTTTTTCATAATATGAAATTCAAGATTTAAAAACATTCTATTAATAGCATGGAAGAAATTTTTTGCCCATATATATATATATATATATATATATATATATATATATATATATATATATATATAATATAATATATATATATATATATATAATAATAATAATATATATATATATATATATATATATATATATATATAAATATGATGGCTTTTGGGGAAAGGCAGAGTAGGCAATGCCTACTTGCCTTAGTGAACCCAAAAAATATTAGTCAGTATATATATATATATATATATATATATATAATAATAATATATATGCATATATATATATATATATATATATATATATACCTGTCTCAATACATATATAATATATAACAAATATATATATATATATATATATATATATATTAGGGTGGTCCAAATTTCTTATGAAAAATTTTTCCTTTTTTTTGGCAGTGCCTGAACCTTGCAAATTATGAGGTATGATATCAAAAGATTGTATTTAAATTTTTACGCTGATTGAGCAATATTTAATAGTGACACAATGCTGTTGAAATATAGGAATACATGGCTTTTCCACACCACCCCTGATGTAGCTATAACAGGTGCGTTTTATTTAATGTTGTATCCCCAAGAGGACTACTCCACAACTTATTCAATTCATTTATTTAAATTTTATTACTTATTATATGTTTATTCCTTATTTTCATAACTCTTTTTCAGCTGTTTCTTTGATATTTCTGGAAAATTTTCCCTGTGTCTTTCTATAACTTGAAGAATGTATTGCATTTCCTCCTCGTTTTTTGTTAGGTGATTATTATAATTTTGCACTAGTGCAATAGCTCTTTCGGCATTGTTATTGATGGCATTCTTATAGTCCGTTCTTTCGTTCCATTCCAATGGGTCAACTTTGAGAAAAGTGGAGTCCAAAGGTAATTTATTGAAGAACAAATAACTGCCTTCTGTTATAAAGTCGGCAAGTGTTTTGTTATGAAGTTGATCTTCATCCTTAAATACAAAACGTTTATCTGGCTTATCTAAACTTGTTCTTCTTGGTTTATGCAGAGCTTCGACCATCTTTCGTTTCATTTCAACTGGTACTTCATCATCCATAAATGCAAGAGCTGCAAGTTCTTCTCCTAAATACCACAAGTGACGTTTGAGAGCTTTACTAGCTACTACTGATAATTCATAATCGTCACAGCATTCCAGCTCTTGAAGGTACTTCAAGTCATTTCTTGGGGCTGAAAACCAATTGGGAACATAAAATCTTACAGCAAAGTTCGCAAATCTTCCCATTGCAGCTGCTTCTTGCTCTGTCGTATTAAACTGCGACCAAAACAAGACTTTTTTCAATGAATAAATGACTCGTGCCATTCATCGTGCTCGATGTAGAGCACCAGGTTTACGAAAAGAAAACCGTTTCTCAAGGTTCCCACATAAATAAACAACTGTTAGCTCCAATAGTTCTCTATAATCATCCCGTGGGTGGATTTTCTTTAACTGCTCACTACAAAAAGCTAAGACATTTTCTGTCCATGAATCACTAATACTCACTACCTCATACTTTTCTTTATTAATTTTTTTTTCAAAATTTCTGGAAACGTTTGAACAAGTCAATGTCTGGTCCTGATAAAATACAGTAACATTTGCTGAAAGCAGAATATATGACTATTTCGTGAATATGATGTCGACATGCAAAGGCCAGAAGACTTCTTTTCAGCTTCTCTTCTATAATCCTACAAGCCCCACTTTTGGTTCCGGTATTGCTTGCTGTTGTGTCAAAACACATTCCTACTATGCTATCTTCCAAATTCCAATCTTTTAGGCACTGTACTACAACTTCTGCAACATTTGCACCGGTACCCTCTCAAAAGTTTTGGAACACCAAGCAACTTTGATTTCCCTCAGCCTTGTCTTCTCCGGTTACATCCAACAATAATTTACCATCCCAGTGAACAGATGTCAGTAAACCACCAGGAAATGTTTGTTTAATATCCTCAGCAATTGCTTTACGAACGTCAGACCTTCGCAGCCGTAATGTACTTCTGCTTAATACAATATTATCAACTTTTTTCCCAAGCGCATTTGCAGTAGCTGTTACTACTACCATCGCACGTCGGTCACTCATTTTCTATCTATCCAAAGCCATTGCTAAGTCAGGGGTTATGATTTTATGACGTTCCTTTGAACTCTTACATGGTTCGACTCTGGACTGTCCAGGTTGGGGTTCTTCACTGCTAGATGAACTACCACCATCCACACTAGTACATTCTTGCAGAATACGTAATTGTTCCTCATGCCGACGAACTTTCCTTTTAATTCTATTACTTTCTTGTTCTTCCCTTTTACGCTTTCTTTCTTGTTTTACAGTATATTTTTTATCCACATTACTCATATACCCTCCCCTACCTTTTTCTCTCTGAGCTTTAAGAAAAAGTCTATCTTCTTCATTTGATATTATTTTCATTGCGTTTGCATGTGTGATATCAAATAAATCATTTAAGCTTTCTTTAAAGATAGTCTCTTTTTCAATTTGTATTTGACTTCTCCTTGATTTCAATTTTAAAAGTGATCTGTATTGTTCATATATCTTTCTAATCTTGGTTAAAACATCATGTTTGGGTCTTCGTGGGTAACTTTGCTCTATCCCAGAAGTCATATATTTCAGAATATATTATATTTGAAGCCTCCTTTACTGATTTCTTATTGTGTCAGCCAAAACAGACGACGTAATACATCGCCAATTGATGGAAGTTTTGATCTACAGGTCATGATTTCTGATATTTGCCCAATAAGCCAAACATATGTATCCGATTTTGTTTGACGTGATTGAGATATTCTACATAAGAAATTTAAATAATTATGACACGTCAAGCACGTAAATTTTGACACAACCAACACCTATAACGTCTACGGCACAACTGACAACCCGCTACATGGAGTTTACTCAGCCACGCGCAACTTTCTTTGCGCATGTGTCACCATTAAATGTTATTTTATTTTACTTCAAATTTTAAATAGAGTATTTTTACGGTAAACGTCACATCTTAGAACGTTCAGAGTAAAACATTTCTTAATTTTGATTTTTTGGACCACACTAATATATATATATATATATATATATATATATATATATATATAACATACATCTTCTCTGCTGCCATATATATATATATATATATATATATATATATATATATATATAACAACTATATATATATACACCGTATATATATATATATATATACTAATTATATATATATATATATATATATATATATATATATATATATATATATATATATATATATATATATATATATATATATATATATATATATATATATATATATATATATATATATATATATATATATATATATATATATATACTCTTTATATATATATACTACACCGTAAAAAATAGGGTCAATTCGGTCCACATGGGCTATTAGGTTCACCACATGTCAGAGACCTGATTGATCCCAGTGACTCAAAATAGCCTATATGATGTAAAATATATCAGATGTAAAATAATGTGGTTTTATGACTTAGTAGGTATTAATTTTTATGAAACCTTTATATATATATATATATATATATATATATATATATATATATATATATATATATATATATATATATATATATATATATATATATATTTATATATACATACCGTATCTACATCTATATATATATATATATATATATATATATATATATATATATATATATATATATATATATATATATATGTAATATAACATATATATATATACACCCATTTTGATTAAGGGGTAATTCGGTCCACATGGGGCTATTCAGTCCACATGGGGCAATTCGGTCCAGGCTCAAAATAGCCTATACGATGTAAAATATCTTTAAAGATGTAAAATAATGTGGTTTATGTCTTAGGTATTAATTTTATGAAACCTTTAATTTGTCCTACATTAATTTTGTGATTTTTTTTTTTTTTCACAGGCAAAAAAAAATCGTGTAAATTTTAGGCTTATTGCTAAGAATCATACAAAGGTCAAAATAATTGTGTACTACATTATTAATTTTCCAAGATATAGTACTAAAAATAGTTTCATCACCCTTAATGCAATCGTTGAGTCATTCAGGCAAGGAAATGTTTTATTATAAAAATTGTAACATGGGAATTCGGTCCAGGTTTAAAATTTGCGTAGGGCAATTCGGTCCACGATGAAAGCGTTATTAAATTAAATTTTCAATACTCTGTTACAAAGAGATGTCCAAAATATAAATAATTTTTACACTTTCACAGAAAGATGTGAACGTAAAATTTTATACATAGGTTTAATTAACTTGTACATTTTTCAGCAAGATGGTGCACACTTACGCAAAGTAACACGGCAGGGTACAAAGGGATACTCTGATGATGATGTTGCCAGACCCTTAAGCCGTTTCGTTCTTGCATTGGTTCTTACAAAGAACGTAATATGCCTAAAACGCTCGAGTTTGCATTCGTTTTTTGTCAAACAGCGCAAAATCGTAAAACAACACCAAACGTAAAAATTTCCTTAATTCTGTGTATTATAAAATAAAAAAGAATTGCAACCTTACGGAATTAATCACATTACAGTTCGTTGTCAAACAGCGCAAAATCGTAAAAAAAATCCTCACCAAAAGTAGGAATTTCCTTAATTCTGTGTATAAATTCAAAATAATCAAAGGTAAGCTCGCTACATTTGATGGCTCTTCCGTACGATTTTACGCTGATAAACAGGCTTGGATTCGATCATTTAATGATAATTTAAAACCCAATTTTAAAATAATATTGTAATACCATTATGTTTAAAAAGAGACCTAAAACACTTGAGCTTGCGTTCATTTTTGTCAAACAGCGTTTGCGTTCATTTTTGTCAAACATCGCAAAATCGTAAAAAAACACTCACCAAACGTAAAGAATTTCCTTAATTCTGTATAATACAGAATAAAAAAGAATAGCAACCTTACAGAATTAAGGAAATTCCTTACGTTAGGCAAGCCTCTTTTTTATGATTTTGCAGTTTGACAAAAACGAACGCAAACTCAAACATTTTATTACGTTTTCGAACCCAATTTCTTAAAATAATATTGCAATACCATTATGTTTAAAAATGAAAACTGACTTATCATAGTTTATCAAATAAAACACTTTAATGAGGATTTTTAGGGATGTGAAAATTGAAGTGGACCGAATTGCCCCCCCCCCCAAAATCGTGGGGCAATTCGGTCCACGTTACTTATCGGCTTCTAACATTAATCCTATATTATATATACAAATACAATTATACTAATTCTACTCCTAAAGGATAATATTAACATATAAAAAAAAAAAAATTTTAGAAAAAAAAAAAAAAAAAAAATAAAGTCTCCATAAACCTTAGCATTTTGAGTACCCCTGATTTTGGCGAATTGCCCCGTTTTACAGTATATATATATATATATATATATATATATATATATATATATATATATATATATATATATATATATATATATATATATATATATATTTGACTGTGCTTTATTCCCTATGCAGGGGATAGCACGGGGGACCACAGGAAATCGAACTTTTAAGGCCGGCTATCCCAAACCAGCGCCACCAAATTGTTATTTCTCAGAGTCAAAAAATAGTTCCTTTTCCTATATGGCAAGGAAAATTTGTATTTGCCAACCAACTCAATTAGCAGTCATTTTTTTTTTAAAGAATCCCAATTTAAATTACATTAGGAAGAAATAATAACATTATTATTAATAATATAATAATTTACTAATTATTTAATTTTATGCTAACTTGATCATCTCTTTTACCGACTTATTTAATTCATAATTTCATATAGAATCATTGACTCATTCTCCAGACCAAAGTCTCCATACTCGCTTGAGTCAGACTCCAAGGCTGGTAGCTAATTTGCCTCGGCAGACCAGAAGTTTTATTTTCATGTTATTAATGAGAATGTTTCTGTGCGGAGTTGGAGTTAGTAATAATAAGCTTTTCATATTAGTTATTAAATATTAATTTATTACTGATTTTGTGCGCTTTTAATAAAATTGAGCTCTTGGTTTAATAAATACGGGGATATTGAATTCGTATTCGATTTGTTTCATTAAGAATTAAATTTTTTCCTGTGTTGTAGGCATATATATATATATATATATATTTATATATATATATATA
>JABUQX010008650.1:0-7500 GCA_015478945.1 Trachelipus rathkii
GGAGAGAGATAAACTTAAGATTAATAAACGAGTGTGTATTATGAAATGGGTTGGTCATATGGAAAGGATGGATGATAGTCCAGTTGGTTAATGGGGCGGGGCGGATTTGACAGTGCTGATTTGCTGGGAATCAATCGGTCTATGGAGACATATGAAGAAAAGTCAATTGAGTCGAGTAATGAGTGTCTTAAGGAACAGGAATTGTAAGTTTGCAGAGACGAGAAAAAAAAAGTGGAAAATTTATAGAAGTGAATGGCGGTGGTTTTGTCAGAGGGTATAGTTGTGGACCTGACCCAGGGGATGAATCCTATATTGACGAGATGCCATAAACGAGTGGAGTGTCGCGTTCGCTGTTAACTGGTGAGAGCCTCTAGATGTGTATTGTTGGCTATAGACGGACTCGCAACCTGAGAAGGGTGTATGGGCTTTCGCTTTCGTACTTATTGTATGCTGCTTTTCCTATTTAATTACTAGTCGCGCTTTCGGTGCATGTTACGCACCCTACGCTTCCTATCTGTGGGAGAGTGGTGGGAAAAACGCGGAGAATATTATACGAAAGAAATGTGTATGGGTTTTTATTGCAATTAGCCTTTGGACCTTTTGGGATGAAAACATAATTTTGAGGAATTCATTATATTTTTATTTAAAAATAAAAACTTTAAAGATTTTTTATCCTTGAAATATATTTATTTTGTCATAATTACGATTTTTTGAATATTTTTGTCACTAAAATTGTGTAATGAAATTAAAGTTTTTCATATAGGCTATCATTCTATTTCTACACTGCAAGTTAAGTTAATATAATAATTAATAATAATAATATAATAATAATAATAATAATACATAATAATAGAAATAATAATAAAAATAATAAAAATAATAAAAATAATAAAAATAATAAAAATAATAATAATAATAATAATAATAATAATAATAATAATAATAATAATAATAATATAAGAATAATGATAAGTACCCTTATATTAAGGGTAAGGGAGAAAAGGGGAACTGTAGAAATTATAGGGGAATAAGTTCATTTGAAGTGTTATAGAAAGGCATACTGCCGCCACGCTGGCAAAATAAACTGTGGTTTTTTGTTCGAAAGGGACTGATTTTTTAAGATCTCGTTTGTTAAAGTTTGTGCTGAATGATGAGTGTGATGATATCTTTGCGTTTTATCATAAGCTAGGCCAAAATGAGGGAGAAGAAGGAATAAATTGCTATTTTCTAGAGTTTTATGGATTTGCCAAACAGGCGGTATGTAGAAAGTTAATAGGGAAGCTTTACGGCAGGTGTTAGTGATATATTGGGGTGGGTTGGTGGTAAGGCTTCTGAAAATGAAATCAAAAGATATGTATGACGATAGTGAACGCGTATAAAAATAAATAGAGTTGAAAATGCGTGATTGGGTTTCAGGATTAATAAGCGGGTGAGACAGGGTTGTGTTATGTCTCCTTGGGTTATTCAATTTTTTGTATGTGATGGGGTTATGAAAGAATTAGAGTGGGAGTGTCAGGGGAAATGGTGTTAGAATGGTGGAGATGGAGATGAGTGGAGAGTGCCCTAGCCTATTGTATGCGATGATTTGGTTCTGTGTGGCGAATCTGAAGAGAGTTTTGAGAGGATTGGGTAGAGAAATTTGGACAGGGTGTGTAAAAAGGAGGGGTTGAAATGGTAAAACGTAGATAAGAGTAAGGGTTATGGTTGTGAGTGAGGACAACTCCTCAGTGTGAATGTTATGTTAGATGGTGAGAGAGCAGCTCAAACAAGTGTCTGAGTTTAAATAGTTTTTAGGGTATATGTTTTGGGATTGAGAAGGGAACGGACGAATGCAGAGTGTAGTAGGAGTTGTGAATGGCAGGAAAGGTGACTGGTGCAATAAATCGTTGGTTAATGCAAAAGGGACTAAGTCTGTAGTGTGCTAGGGTCTTACAGAGGGTAAATGTTGTTTACCCTGTGTAATTGTATAGTAGGTGAGACTATTGGTCTGGAATAAGAGGTAATAGATTGAAAGTTCAATGTGTTCAGATGGACAATCTTAAGAGGTGTGCTAGGTGTGAGAAGAAATTGATAAAATGAGGAATGAGACTTATTAGAGAGTTGTGTGTGTGAAGAAAGGGGTAAATGGGAGAATAAATGAAAGTACTTGGAGATGGTTTGGTCATATGGAAAGGCATGAATGATAGTCGTGTTGGTTAAGGGATGTATAGTTGTTAGTGTGTTGGGAACCGACCGGCTGGAGACTGAAGAAAAAGTGGATTGGTCAGTTAAACGAAAATGTTTGAGTCGGTGAACGAAGTTTGGTAGAGGCGAGAAGAAAGGTGTATACACAGGAGTAAATGGCGGGGTTTTGTGAGGGGGTATGGTTGTGGCCCCACCTGGGCCAAGGGATGAACCCTTACATTGGACGATCTACCATAGTGAGCGTTCCATCGTTGTCCCATGAAGCTTAAGGGTGGACTTTTCTGACTGGCGGATGAGGTGTCTGCCTAATTAATAGGTATTGAGGGGGCGGTAGACTGGGCTTTCCTTTTTCGACTTATGTCATTGTTCTTCTACTTGCTTCTTTCGCGATGCCTGCGTCACGCACGTGTTTCGGACCTTACAAGTAGAGTGAATGGAAGATAAAGAAAATCGGATAGCCATGCTTGTCTGAAAGTTAGACAAAGAAATGATGATATTGTGTAAGTACGATAGAAATGGAAAAAGTGAAGTTTGAAAATTAAAGCTTCGAACCAGATTTTTATCTTGATGTTTCGATTTGTCCACCGCCATAGCAAAAGATGTACCGAAAACCCAAGGCAAAGAACCAAGAGACCGAGAGAAGTAAAAAAAACTATTTAACATTCATTATGGAAACTGTACACTATAGGTCAGGGATAAGATTAAAGGGATTAAGGTGTTTCCTTCATTCTGTTAATCAAGGAGAAATTTGAAATGTTCAGAAAAAATAGAAATTAGGAAATAGGACGATGGTCCGAGGTCGGGAGAGAGGTCTTTCTTTAAAAGGGGATTGAACGGGTGCAAGCTTCCAAAAGAAACAGAAGGTTGAAATTGATTGGCAGAAATTATACAGTTTATAATGGAAGGTTACAAGAACTATCACACAAGTTTCGAAATCCACAAAAGGAACACTATCAGAATCATATCTTTTTATACTGTTAGCTTAAAGAGAGCAAAATTTACATCTTTTGAAGTATTTGCAATATTAGTCAAAAATATATTGAATAAGGAAGCATAGTATCAGATCGCATAAAGTGAAGTTGCTGAAAAAATTTGAACGAATTATTCAGAAGGTAAAACATAAAATACCTCTTGAGCTGTTAGGAAAAAAACAAGAGAAGAGAAAAAGGAAAAATCAAAATGAGAAGAGACATTTTGGCAAAATGACAGAAAATATAATCCCTATCATTGAATATGGTCTTGCACCTGATTAGTGACAAGATATATAAAATAAATAAATAAATAAATGGAAAAAAGTGAAAGCAGAAAGATTTTTGCATTTTCTGCTGAAAATGGAGTTTAGGTAATATGGAGAATAGTTTCTGTTTACTTTCGGGTTGTATATAAGTAAAATGAATTTTTGGACTTTGGTGAATCTGACAATTTCAACATTCATGTGAGTAATATCATTAGAATCGTCAGAATTAAATCAAGATATATAAGTTTTAATTGAAAAGGAAAAAAATTGAATGTACTCTTGCAAGCCAAAGGGAAACGTCTCCATTAATTTTTTTCTGTGCAATCCAGGGATCTTTACTCTCTTTCGTAATTATTCACAAACTAAATTTCAAGAAGCATAATTGCAGCTGTTACTAATTATGTTTGAATTCAAAATCGGCAAACCGACGAAAGGTCAAACCCAAATAAAATATTTCGTCTCGTCTTTAACTTTATTTTTGATTAATCACCTGGTTTTTAATTTTATTTATTCCAACTTTAAATTATACGTTAGAGCTTAAACTCTAATGACTTGCTTATTATTCTAAACTCATATATTTCAAAAACTTTGAACTTTATTCATAAACTTGACTTTTAAATATTGAACTTTTTACACGAAGGACTTAAGCTATATGACTATAAACTTTATATTTCTCAATATGAACTTTATATTCCTAATATAAACTTGAATTTTTTAAACTACTCTTTCTAGACTTGAATTTTCTTATCAGCTTATATGCATTAACATAAAATATTGACTATAATTCGTATTTCCTCAAATAACTCCTCGTTATAATCTACAGATAAATAATCGAGATCCGTATAAATGTGTATTAACGTATATAAATTATTTATCTCTTAAACTCTCTTACCCTGATATTAACAGCGAGAACTTTTAAGATGTAAAGTTAACCTTTTATGTACTGAATTCTCTTATATTGGAACTATTTTGCACATATATATAGCCTTTCTCGTTTCTCCGTATTAAAAATAATCCACTTATTTAATTTACTACTACGTTTATTCTTTATTGAACACAAATTTACGCAAAATTTCCACTATATAAAATACGCGCGATTACGTTAAGAGATGCCGATTTTCTTCATTCAGAATATAGTGTGTTTAGGGATTTCTTATTTAGAATCGCCCCCCAGCACTCGTGTCTCAAAGCTGGAAAATACACATGCAAATAACCATATGCAACTTTCTTATGAACGTTCATAATTGCGCTCACTAATAAGTATATCTTATGACCTAGTCTTTACCATACGTCGCACTTATATAATATATATATATATAAATAATATATATATATAATATAAAAATATATATTTATAAATAGTTATACTTTATTATGAATGATTATTAATTAAACTTATCATAATTATATTATATAATATACACTCACATATATATTATATAGTATGTGTATATTAAATATAAACTAGTAAGTATACTTTAGGTTATATATTTTAACTTTACTAAGTATGATTAGAATAAAATAATAAATTATAATAAAAAAACATGTTATTAAAAGCTGAAACAGAGTAAGAACCAGAAATGTATTGATGTTCGAGGAGATTATATATAAAAATAATAATTTCTATACGACAATTTCACATCAATACAGAGGTATCAATATATGTAGAATATAGATCAGGTATTTAACTCCTAATTATTTACATCGTACACAAGAAATAGTAGAAAACATTTTCACTCTTTTACTTAACCTGCCTTATATATAAGATCTTTACTATCCGAAGTATACTATAATATATAGTTTCTCAATTTTTCTCCTCCATCGTTCTCTCTAGTTACTCTCCTCTCACATCAAGTGAGATATCATAATAAGTTAAACCTCACAAAATGAGTATATTATAGACTTTATACCATAGATGTCTAATAATACTCTTGAGTCACATTTGGCGTGCGACCTCACTCTCGATGGTGAGCGGATATTAGTGATAATCGCACCCTGCGTTCCTCACTAGTATCTACTGACTTACTCCTCTCCCGCATTGCTCAAAACGTCACTATTGTGGTGAGCCTTTCCTAATTTCTCTCTTCAATCGATTTCAGTATTTAACAATATATCTCGAACAGCATGTATGTAACAGAAAGAGAATATATGAAGTAAGAGATAATAATAGAGAGTGAAGAAATATATATAATAGTGATAGATATATAAGGAATATATATAAGATATAAGTTATAACACTGATTGGACGTATAGAGTCTAAGTCCTCGATTGAATAAATATATATTTATTGTAACTATATACTCTGGTTATTAGGACCTAAAATCGGCTCACAGGGTACATTTACATAAAATGATTGTAAGTATAAATACTAATCAGTGTGTTTATATTTTCAACACATTTTCACAGTCAATAAAAGACGTGTCAGTCTTATAAGTATTCGTAAGAGATGTGTCGAGTCACATTAATAAGCTAATATTTACACTTTTAGACGTATATATATTTATACATAGTTGGTTAGTCTTCTGTATTTTCCTTCTACTAGTTTTTTAGTAGTACTATATATAATTAGTCAATTTTTATTCAAATAAGATAATAATTATAAGTGAAAATTTTCTATATTTATTTTATATAATAAATAAAACTTTGTGTAATATTTTTATTGAGGTTATATTTTTAGTTAACATTGATTAAATAATATAAATGTAAGTTGATATAAATTGTTATTTATTTAAGTAAATGATCGCTAATATATGTATAAATATAAATATATGTAAATATACATTATTTAAATGTATTAATTTCTATTAAAGAACTTATTTTGTTATATTATTATTATATTATAACTATATTATATACATGGCTAATAGATGATGTTAAAATATACTGTGTAAAAAGTCCAATAGAACCAATAACGTGGTGCATAAGCTTGGTGTTAGTAGGGCTGTTAGGGCTGCTTATGATTTATAGCTCTGATTAATACAATTATATAATAGTTTTATTGATCAATCAAATATTATAAAATCTAGTGCATATTAAATTTTATTTATAGATATTTTGTAGTTTTGATAAATGTAAAAATTATATATATTATTAATACAGTGAAGTTTACTTTAAACTAAGTTTATTTAGGTGCGTGTGCGTGTGTTCTGTATGTATGTGTGTTTTTAATAATCGTCACAATAAAAGAGTGATAGGAGAGATGTGGGTCTTTATGGTATAGGATAGTGGTTTTATAATGTAGATAAGGTATATATATATCTGCTTGATGTGGTATATGGTACATATATAAAAATAGGAGGATTTTCAAGATCCTATAATCTTGTGGTTCATCACTATGGAAAATCCTTTATATATCTGCGGATATATCTATGGATCTCTTAGTTCTTAAAGGAACTATTTTGAATAAATACAATAAAAAAAAATGTTCAGCAAATTCTTAAAATCATTAAAATTTATTACCGTTCATACCTGAATACTTGTTGAGTGTGTGGTGCTCTAGCCAGTGTTTTACTTATATTTATAATTTCTTTATAATTTATAATATTTAAAGATGGGAGGGTGACATAAAATGGTGTTATTTGTGAAGAGACTATTCAACTACTCGGCTAAAGTTAAATAATTTTCTGATCTAATTGGATTCCAAGTTTACAGAGATCTTTTAGTTTTTTTTTTATCCTTATTCAACTTGTTCTAGGGCGAACATTGTGAGACGTATAACAACTCTAGATAAAAGTGCTTCAAAAAATTACTTCGACGTTCCTGTTCTTTCCGAATCTTGTCGCTCTTCTGCCGCTTATGAGAAGCAGGAGCGAATAAAGTTTACCTGAAGTGGTTGAGGGCTTAATGAGTGATTAACCACTTTCCTTTTGTCCGGATTATATTTTATTTGAAGGTCTTTTATCAGCAATATAGAAAGGTTTCTAAAATCCTTACGGTACAAAGATGAGTCTTAAAAAAATTAAAGTTTGTATGAGAGTAGTTAACAGGTTGTAAACTCCACTGACACGCAAATTCCTTTTGTTCTATTCGATTAAACAAATGAAAAATAGAAAATAATGTAAAAAAAAATCCTTCTGATT
>JABUQX010008650.1:22500-25000 GCA_015478945.1 Trachelipus rathkii
ATGTCAATTATTTTTCTTCCTACAAAAGAAACTTGCTACTTATAAGCATCTGATGAATATTGTGACATCTTTTCTTATCACAAAATATATTTTTTCCTTTTTTGATTTATGTATACACAGACCCACATACATCCGAGTACTTGACACACATACAAGCGCGGGAACACTTCACACGCACATATTACATGAAAAATTGTCTATATTTAACGGCTCTTAGATATGGTGATGGGAAAAGACAAAAAGAAGAGGATAATTGTTCCTTTATTTTCATGATTGGCTCTAAACATCCGTTTCCTAAATTAAATATATATATATATATATATATATATATATATATATATATATATATATATATATATATATATATATATATATATATATATATATATATATTATATATATATATACTATATATATATATATATTGTGAGTTTAAACCCAATATAATCATATGATGTCTTTAATCTATTTAAAATTCAATCAACTATTTCATCATAAACAGTCAATTTGAATTTAGAGGAAAATTTGAGGATACATTTTGATCAATTCCACTTCGAAACTTGAGATTGAGGAAGATCGATGGAATCTCGATCTATAAAGCTCAAAAGTGTTAATTAGTCGACAATATTGATAAAGACCCGATAATTAATTAAGCACTTTGATTTATAATTGTTGCTTTTATCTTGACTTTAAAGTTAAGTTACACCTATACCTTTTGGCTATTGAGCCACGTTACACCTAAATCTAGATAAATCTAGAGTAGATAAGATCTACTTGCAGGATTTACACTTAAAGACTAGATTTAAAGTGCTAAGTGCATGGAATGTACACTTATTTATAGGTTACTAAATGGTTATAACTTTTATGTTAATATAATAAACTTTATTTTAACACTCGAGGAAGTTGAATTAACAACAATATTAACTTGATAATTTGGATTAAAACTTTTTTACACCTAATTCTGCATATAACAGATACTTTATGAGCTTCGATAGTCGCAACGACTTGTTATTTTAACAGATATTCGGAAGCGACTTTTCTCTACAGAAAAAAGGTTACGATTGATTGTTGCTTTAACAACTTTATGAAAGCGACTGAAATTTTTTGACCTGGCAACCTCCTATTTTCTACTCAGGTCTAGCTACATCCCAAAGTACCAACCAACAGGCGACACCCAGCTAAGCTGTTTTTATACACTCCAGGGTGAGTGATACCTCCTACTATGCCTAGTGGGGGCATAAAAAAAAAGGAAAAAAATATTTACAAAACTATATACATATATACATACCCGGAGCACTGCAAGCCAGATAGTTCTCCTGCTGAATGTTTTCTGATTCTTAGTCAGAATCCGAATCCGAAGAGTCGCTCTCCCGGAAATGAATTCTTGCGGCTGCAGCTGCCTTCCCACGAAGTCTTGAGGCCTGTTTTGATAAGATCGATGGAGGATCTGAAGATGCTGTTAATGTTGATGGAACAGAAGAATGTTGTTTCGCATCAGTAGCACTTGATGATGGTGTTGAAGGAGAACTCGCTGATTGTGATGATCTGCTGTAAGTGATGGACAGCTCCAGAGGATAAAAATGCTTAATGGAGAGATGACTGAGCTGGCCTCCTGGAGATTTTATAACCACAGAAAGAAGCTGGCGTTTTGTTTTCGCTGGAGTGATTTCGAAATCACTCAGTCTGAAGGAATCTGAAGCGGTGTTAAACAAGTATCCGAGAACATGTTCTTCCGGATTTTGATGTGAGGCTAGTTTTATTTAAGACACGAAAATAGATCTTAATTCGGAACTATTAGAGTTCCATGAGCAAATATCAAAACCACCCTCGTTCACCCGAGATGTAGTATCATGAAATATGTCGGTTGGTTGGCTGACTGATGATTCAGGAAAAATAAAATTATCTGTATATAAATTGTTTTCTAAAAGAGAAGAACAAAGATCAGGTGGATACTGTTTCGAGTGGTGACGTATGACAGCAACTAGTATATATTGACTAATTGCCAGATCAAAGATGATGGAGGTATATCGAAAGGTCTCTAGAACACCATCCTCCTTACATTAGAAGAAAAGTCTATTTCGGTATTTTTTCTTCTTTAGCCGAATCTGAAGAAAGGCCTTTGAAATGCCAGCTAACACGACATATTTATTTGTTCTGAATTGTCAGAACCGTTTGAAATTTGAGGATATCACATCCAAACCCGGATATCAAGCCTAGTTCAGGGATGGACTGTTCCTGACCTGTAGGCTATAATTGAACACCGGGTGCACCTCTGTACTGACTTGCTCGGCCACTTTGATCACTGGTATATGAGGAATCCAGATGTGTTTATGGAAATCTTAGGAGACACATGGACGTGCTCAATGATTCCAGCGGCTAAATATTGTTGGAAAATATCTCCGTATGCAGAATAGAGATTCTGCTTTTGCAAGTTGATTTGACTCTATAAAGAACAGCGAGAGCTATTTGATGATACTATGGGGTACCTGTTACAACACAT
>JABUQX010008650.1:37500-49204 GCA_015478945.1 Trachelipus rathkii
ACCCCATACCTAGTCTCTTCTCTAAGCAGACGATGTCTTTCTAGCAGATGAAATGTGTTAGCAACTCCAAGAGAAAGCACAGCAGTGGAAGACTCGCTTTAAGAAATTCGGCATGGAACTTAACATAAGAAAGAATGAGTACATGGAGAGTGGGCTCCAGATGGATAGAACCATCAGTATTGGCTGTGAAAACGGAATAAAGTCATCAAATTCAGGTACCTTGGCTCCACCATGAGCAGTGATGGTGAAACCTTCCCAGATGCTCGAGTCAATCCAGCTTGGACAAAGTGGTGTCAGATCACCGGAGTTCGTGCGACAGACGTATGTCCTTTCGCCTAAATGCGAAGATCTATAAAAGCGTGGCTAGACCGGTGGCTCTCAATGGATCAGAGTGCTGGCCAGCAACATCAAAGCACGAAAGGGTCCTCCATGCGATGGAAATGAGGATACTCCGTGGAGCCTCGGCATGACAAAATGGGACTACATCATGAATGAGGATTGAGAAGATGAGGATGGTTCGGACATGTGATAGGAAGTATTGGTTCGGTTGTAAAAACAGCACTATAACTGAGCCCCCAAAGAAGATGTCCAGATAGATGACCAAAGAAAGGTGACTCGAGCAGCTTAGCGAAGATGCGCAAGACGCTGGAGTCGACCCAGGTGATGCCTACGACAGATCCAGATAGAGAAAGGCATACATGACAGCGGACCATGCGCCTGTGCGAGACGAACGCTAGGAAGAAGAAGAAAAAGTAGTTTTAAAATCATATTTTATAAACTTAACCGAACCTATCCACATTTGAATTTTTTTAACTAATCTTGAAAAATAATAAAAAATAAATAAATAAATAAATAAATAAATAAATAAATAATAATAATAATAATAATAATAATAATAATAATAATAATAATAATAATAATAATAATAATAATAATAATAATAATAATAATAATAATAGAGGATTAATATCAATAGAATATTAATAATAATAATAATAATAATAATAATTTCTTGTAATATCAGTGAAAACAATAATCATATAATAATAATAATAATAATAATAATAATAATAATAATAATAATAATAATAGAGGATTAATATTGTTCAAAAGAGGAATTTGGGACTTTTATTCTTTAGAAGACTGTTTTAATATATATATATATATATATATATATATATATATATATATATATATATATATATATATATATATATATATATATATATATATATATATTTATATATATAAATTATTAATATATATAGTATATATATATATACATATATATATATATATATATATATACTCTTTCTATATATATATATATATATATATATATATATATATATATATATATATATATATATTAGCTGCTATAGACAGCCCCCATTCATCCTTTAAAACTATTAAAATGTTGTTCCTCAAGGCTCAAGCTTCTGTCCTGTCCCCAACTCTTTTTCTACATATTATTAATGATCTTTCTGTCACTTCGTCTCCTGTCTACTCTTATGCCGATGACTCCACCCTTCATTACTACTTCTAATTTGGGAGTCGACTCACTCAATAACAATTAAAGTATGTCATGGTGGTGACCTTGGAGCAGCTGACCTCTGATCTTTCTTTTATATCTCTAATTGGGGGAAAAGAGAATACTGTAGTTTTCAATGTCTCAAAAACCCAATTTTTCATCTATATACCTGAAAATGTTACCCACAGAAATATAATATCTTATTCGAAAAATATATAACTCAATTCTTCCTTTGTTCTTAATGTTCTTGGCGCTCCTTTTCTCATGACTATAATTAGAAGGATCACATACTTCTCTTTCTAAATAAGCTTCAAAGAGGTTAGGGTGTTCTGATGCGCCTCCGAAAGCTTCTCCTCGTCACCCCAGTTGATTTCTATATATAGGGGCGTTGTTCGCCCCTGTATGGAGTACGCATCACATATCTGAGGTAACTTCACAGACACTTTTCTCTTTGATAAGGCGCAGTCTAGGGCTTTTCGGCTTGTTAACTCTCCTACTCTCTCTCCAAACTCTTCTACTCTCACTCATTCTCTCTTCAATCTCCTACTCTCCCTTAATCTTTCACAATCTCTCTTTCAAGCAGTCGAATTGTTGCATCACTTTCCTTATACCATCGCTATTACATTGGGCATCGATCATCTGAACTCTCTAGTGGGTACATCCTCTTATGAGGAGAGCTCGTGTGACTTCTTTTCCAACACAGTCTCATCCTTTTTCTCTCCAAGCCTTTGACCACAGACTTAACCACTATGCACAATTTTTCATGTATTCACTGGTTAAACTCTGGAACACTTTTCCTTTATCTATTTTTACAACTTTCTTTGAGTTGCTCACTGTCAAACGTCACATATCGGGAAATGTCGTCCTTTGATTCGCCTTGGATTCTGGTTGGTGAAATTTGGTACACCTCATCCTTTCCCAAAGAAGAATATAAAAATAAATACCAGTGTATATATATATATATATATATATATATATATATATAATATATATATATATATATATATATATATATATATATATATATATATATATATATATAAATATTCTGCAATATATATATATATATATATATATATATATATATATATATATATATATATTATAATTTGAAAATGTATGTTTGTATTTGTACAGTATTAATGGGCTTGTGTACAAACGTATTTAATCTTGGAATAAATTTTTTAATTTCTTCATCTTAATCAGTGAATTAATTGCCTTCAAAGTTTTTCTCGATAATATATTTACCAAGTTACAAAAGATTGATAATGAGACTTCAGAATTCATCTCTCTCTCTCTCTCTCTCTCTCTCTCTCTCTCTCTCTCTCTCTCTCTCTCTCTCTCTCTCTCTCTCTCTCTCTCTCTTCCTCTCTCTCTCTCTCTCTCTCTCTCTCTCTCTCTCTCTCTCTCTCTCTCTCTCTCTCTCTCTCTCTCTCTCTCTCTCTCTCTCTCTCTCTCTCTCTCTCTCTCTCTCTCTCTACATATATATATATATATATATATATATATATATATATATATATATATATATATATATATATATATATATATATATATATATATATATATATATATATATTTATTTTAATTTTATTAATTAAATCGCCTCTAGTGTAAAGAAGGTCAGAGGAAAACAAAAAAGCCGCCTGTGTAGGGAAAATTTATATCGCTGTCATAGTCGAATGCCGACATGCCCCAAAACACCATATTTAAAAGTGCACAAGTGAGAAGAACTAGCTAGAATAAGGGAATAAAATGTGCTCAAACTTTCCCTGAAAAATATATTAAAGATTGATCCGACTGGTAGAGTTTGGGGTCAAAAGATTGACCACACTGGTAAAGTCTGGGGGTCAGAAAGTTATACAGAGGAACGATAAGAATATGTGGAAAGTCGAATCACGCGAGATATTCTCAAAGGAGTTAATGTGCGACAAAAGAGTTCAATAGAGTAGTAGTATCCGTTGTAAGAAGGAGAGCGAAGCAACAGTTATGCGGCTAAAAGGAGGTTAGAGAGAATTAGTGAGGATAAAGAGTTGATAAGAAGAGAATTTTTAGACAATCTTTTAAGTCAAAAGTTGTGGGTGCGGAACCACCTCAAATATGTGACGCATATTCCTAACAAGGAAAAACAATTAATTAACATTGGACTGTGAAGAAGTTCTGAAAGCGTCTCAGAAAACAAAGCTTTTTGAAACTTGAATGTGTAATCTTTCTATTGAAGATAACGAAATCTGGAAGCACAAAGAAGATTGAGTACAGATGAAGATTCAAGTTGTGTTTTTGAGTGGGAGATGCGCTTAGTAAATTGGTGAAGGAGTTGAGATTCTGAAGCATATAAAACAAACAAATTACCTCTGTCTCTTCTAACAATACTGGAAAGATCCGAGGATGGTTGAGAGGCGTCTTCAGATGCAGTTTCCCGAGCATTTCAAAGGCTATACCAAATTTAGTATTTTTTTAAAATTAGAAAATGCAAAGATAGTATAATTGTGCAATGGGTAGTTCAAATAATATTTGAAAGATATGTGAGTGAAGTGTGCCAATTTGACAGAACACGCTCGTGAGCACACCTTGAATAAGGTCACAGGTACACTAGAAGTTAAAGGATCGAAAGGAACGAGTCATTAGACATCTGAGTATATGGGAATGCTCTACACTTAAAGGGGTATGTCCTTGTTTTGATATTATCGTTGAACAATAAATATCTTTAGAAAATTCATATTTCGCACATATTTCAAATATTTTATTCTGATGAACTAAACTTGTTTATATATATATATATATATATATATATATATATATTATATATATATATATATAGTAATATAATATATGATATATATCATATATATATATATATATATATATATATAGTATATATATAATATATGATTATATTATATTATATAAATATACGTATTATTTATATATATATATATATATATTATATATATATATATTATTTATAATATATATATTATTATATATATATATAATATATATTATATTAGTATATATATATATATATATGTATTATATATAATATATATATATATATATATATATATATATTTACTTATATTATAAAATATTATATATATAATATATATAATATATAATATATATATATATATATTATCGGTACTAAACATATATATATTTATTATATAATATGATATCATATATATATATATATATATATATATATTATATATATACTATAATATATACAATATTATTTATCACTAAACTATATATATCATATAATAATAATCTTACTTCATACTAATATCTATACAGCTATATACTTAAATATAACTATATTATATATATGAGTATATAGATATATAGGACTATATATGACTCTACATCATAATCATATGCGCTATACGTTACAGTATATATATATATATACATATATTATTATATAATATATACTAATAATATAAACTATAATATACATATACATATATTATATATATATAATATATAAAAGTATATATATATATACTATGTGCCTATATATATAGCGTTTATATATATATATATATCACTATATATACTATATAATATATATAGTATACTATATACTATATATATATTACTCTATATTATACGTATAATAAATGGCTTATCAAATACTATAGATATAATATATATAATAATATATATATGATATTACATATATATATACTATATATTACTATACTTAATACTATAGTATCACAGTAAATATATATACTATACTATAGTAATATATATATAGATATATATATATATACTATAATATATATATATATTATTATATTTATTTACAAAACACTTAATCCCGCTTAAGCGGAGTAGTGGTACGTGCAGCTTCCCTTAATTCATATTTACCTCATCTCGCCCCCACCCACCTCCTCCATTCCATTCTATCTCTCGCAACACCCTACCTTCTCACCCTCATCCCTCTCTTTTCCAGCATTTCCTTTATTCCATCCCATCCACCTTGCTTCTTTGGGTCTCCCTTCTGTCATTCCTATTTCCCCTCCGCCCTCACAAACTTCCTAACCACCCTCTGTTTCCTCCTAATTATTCTCTCCAGGATGTCCAAAAAACCATCTTAAACATTCCTTCTCCGCTCTATCACCAAACCATCTTCCAATCACAATCTCTCTTATCACCCCATCCTAATCCTTTCTTTTACTTAACCCATCATTACCTACCTCAACCGCTTTTTCTCTCAAACACCCAACTTCTTCCTGACTTGAGCATTTCAACCCCATGTTTCACACCCATATAGTCCGCTGGAACACATATTTTTTCAAAAATACTTATCTTAAGTTTATGTGATAAATCCCCCCTTTCCATAATTCCCTCAGACCATTCAATGCTCTCATTCCTTCTCCTACTCTGTGATCTATCTCTTCCTTCACCCCTCCTTCCTTATTCCTTACCAAAATCCATCCCTAAATATCTAGAAAAACTTTACTTCTTCTAATACTACACCTACCTCTAATCTCTAACCCCTCCCCCATCTGTTTCCTCCTCCTCAACACTAACACTTTACTCTTTCCTGGATTTATCTTAAGACCCTTTGCTCCACACACTCTCGTCTCAAACTCCTTCACCAAATACTACAGCCCTTCTGAATTCTTCGCCACTAATGCAGTATCATCCGCAAATAGTATCATGTTCACTTCCCATCTATCACCTCTATCCATCAATTCCACCCCTCTCCCCTCTCCTCATCATTCCTCTGCAGACACTCACCATAAATAAATTGAAAAGCAACGCACGGTGACATTACACATTCCTGTCTCTCAACCCTCTCTCTACCCCAAACATCATCATATCTCTCTCTCTCTCTTCCTCCTAAATACTCTCACACAACATTCTGCATATCCAATACCAAAGCGCCCTAATACCTTAACTCTATAATTTACTTCCCCCTACTCCATATTTCTTCCCAGCATCCTTTCCATAATTCCCCCCTCTTCACTCTATCAAGTGCTTTCTCCAGATTATAAAACACCAATTTACAATTTTCTCTTTCCTTTTTTTACCTTTGCTCCACACAAGCATAATTCATTTGTAAATTACCTTGCCATCCTCACACACCTCCCTTCCCTACTCTCTAAATCCTCCTTGTTCTTCCCCCCATTCTCTTCCTCCGTTAAAATCTCTCACCTCTCAATTAGTATTCTCCCATACACTTTACCTACTACACTCAAAAGACACAAAATACCTCTCACATAATCTCCTACACTCCATTCCATATACACCTCTACGTGTCTCCTTTTTACCTTAGAACAGGGAACAAACAAACCATTTCCTTCCCAATCCTGTGGAACCTTCTCTCCCTCCCATCCCATATAAATTATACTCAACCTATACAGCTCTTCATCACGTACCACCCACTCTGCCTTCATTTCTAAATAACAATTTCCATACACAATTCACTATCTCACACTCTCGCACTTCCTTTTTTGTCACTTTAGTTATACTGGCTCCTATAATAATTATTATCCATTTTTATTCTACAACATATCTGACATTATCCTGCCCCCATTATTCCCCTTCGATCGCTCACCTCTATGAACAAAAATCTCTCTCAAATCACTCTCAGTCTTCTCACAACCACTCTCTCACTTCAATAAGTCCTCTAGATATATTCCCGCCGCATCTTTTCCCTCACCCTTTCCTCCCCTCCTATCCATTTCCCTTCCCCTCCCTTAACCCTCTCTCCCATAACCCCTCCATCTTCTTCCTTTTTTATTTACTTTTTTCCAGAATATCTTGCTCCCTGATTCAAAATTTTCTGTCACTTTCTACACCTTTCATTATTTGCATTTCTCTTCGCCCTCTCCACTGCCTCTTTGCTTCCACTTCTATACCCTTTCTACACTCTCCCTCCGCAGCTTTCACTCCCTGAGTGCCCCAACCATTTCATCATAAATCTTCTTCTTTTTCTTATTGTTCACAAAATATGCTACTTACACATTCCTCACCATCCGAGCATCGACAATATACCTTTCTTATATGCGAAGGAATTTATTAATAGTTTCAAGTGACTTGCTTCCCACTTCAAAATTTGTACTCCAACACGTATTCTTTAATAATAACTGTTTCCCAATTCATTCTCACAATGATATTTTGTATCTTATAACACTCTTACATTCACAACTTACCTCTCTCTCTTCTCCTAATATTCTCGTACCTCTCTATGTGACGAAATACCTTTTACCTTACTTCCTCCATACCCCTCCTAAACTCTCCTTTTCTATACTATATCTGCCACATCACTCCTTAATTTTTCACCTTATGATTGCCATTCTATTTCTCCTCTTTTTACTCTACATTTCACGGACCTATACCTGTTATACCTCTTCCCCCTACCCTTAAAACCACTGATACGCATATCTCTTCACCTAAAAATGTGCTAACTAAACTCTCGACACATATCCTAACCTATTGGTACACATAATCACTATATAATATTGTAATATGTTTAATACTCGCCTATCTCTCATATGAGTGACACACATATCCAATATCGCCCTCCCCCCCGCTTATCTCACTCTTCCATGTATACTTATTATTTTCCACTTTTCTTGAACCAAGTATTCCCAACTATCATTCTTCTATCAACACACATTCTAACAGACTTTCTCCATTATCATTCCTTTCCCTACCCCAAATTGGACCTATAATTCTCCCCATCTCCTCTCTTCCCCCTCCCTGGCATTCAAATCTCCTAATAAACAAATTTTTATCATTTACCCCGAACCTTTCAACCATTCATTCAACTCACTCCAAAATCTTTCTCTCTCCTCCTCCCTCGCTCCATATACTGTGCATACGCGCATATAAAACCCACATTTCCCCCCCAAATTTCATTTTAACCAACATTATTCTCGAACTCACCTATTTGCACATTTTTTACCTTATCCCACAACTCTTTCCTCATAACTATTCCTACCCCTTCCCTCGCCCCTCACTCTCTCGTTCACCCCCGAAATCATACCCTTAAATTTTCCAAAGTCCATCTCCTTCTATCCTTTCAGCTTTGTTTCTGTCAACCCGCACTTCCAACCTTTTTTCTTCGAACATTAACAACCCTACTTCTTCCCTTTTCAAATCTTCATTTTATCCCTCTCACATTCATACAACCCCTCTAATCTAATCTCTTTTACCCATCCTAACTCTTTACTCCCCTTACTCTCTTTTATCCTGACCCTTTATTCACCACTTTTCACTTTCTACGTATTTCCCAACACTTGATTTGGCTGCACGCTTACGCCGGTCCAACCCCGCTCAACCAACCACACCTAAAAAATACCCTGAAATCTACTATTTAAATAAATTCATCAAATAAAAGTATATGTATATATATATTTAATTTATCTGAATGTATCTTTGAGTAAATGATATTATTATATTAAAAAATATAAGCATAGTGTACATAAAGTCTCGACTCTTAACTTACTGATGAGAGTGATCACTCCATATCTGTGTCTCATTATTGTACGGATATATATATACATTGATATATCCAATTTATACGAAAATAAATCATATAGAAGGATCTCTTCTTGAAATGTAATCTATCCAACTATTTCACTTTGTTCTCTATGATAGATATTACTCTCTAGAGTCCTTGGCTTTTCATTGTGGTCAGCTTGAATAAACTCTAAGTTTTTGCACTATATAAAAAACACATAATAGTATATATAATCACTCTTTAATATCACGTTAGATACATATTATTTACTTAAATAACTCTCCTCACTCTCAAAAATCTTAACATTTAGTAACTCTTTACATAGTACGTATGATTGCACTTCTAAATTTTCAACATGTTGAATTATTTTGTTAAAATCTTAAATTAGAAGAGCGATCTTTTAACAGCGGTTTAAATTTTAATTTAGCATTATTGAGTTGTTACTTATATTAACTAAGTTGCAGCGTTGTTTCATTTGGGATCCTTAAAAGTGACACTCATATGATTCTCTCTCATTACAAAGTGAACACAGTTAAGCCAAGAAACTGCGAGCGTCTCCAATCTCAAAATTCACTCACTAGTATAAGTACATAAGGTGTCTCTTCTAATAAATCCTGGTAGATATAAGCGAGCTTCACAATTTATTTATATATCAGCATGTGCAAAATTCATCCTTATAATATTAATTTTCTGGAATGTTTATACCTCAATTTTTTTCACAATACCAATATAAAATTCTCATAATATAATTATATAAGTTGTAAATTTCTTCTATATATCCTTTCGATTTATCACATATTAGTCTATAATCTGAATAAAATAACACACTCATTTATCTGTGTAGAGAATATCTCTTATCGTATTTTTCATAAAAATTTTCTTTCATTCTCTGTCATCCCTGAACTTAGCGAAATGCTTATACCCAGCGTTGAAATAATCTTCACATATATCTTGTATAGATTTTACCTATAATAAACACAAATAACTCTTTCACATCCACAACTCGTGGTGCGTTTAGAATCAGACATTTAATCATGCGGTGAGAAAACACAATCACACCGCTTTATCTTGTCTTCTTTATTAACCTGATATGTCCTATACAATTACCTATAATATCGTATACACTGGATGTGAAACGTAAATATATAATCAGTAAACTAAGCTATATACCTCAGTTAATTATTTAAACTAAGAGATTATGCATAAATATTTTATTATTAAAATAATATAATACTAATAGCTGAGGTATTATTCCATATACAATATTAGCAATGTAAATAATATTATTATTGTGATATATTATATATTAAAATACAGAACTAAAATATTATGATAAATATAATCATGCTTATTGTTGAAGACAATAAGAATTGTTTAGATAAAATATAAACACACAATTAAATATATTATATTATTATATCATTATTTACGGCCTATTATTTAGAAGTATTGGTATTTATATTCTCAATTGAAAATACATTATATTATTTTAGTTTCAATATGCTGAAAATACTCAGTATAAAAGAAACTCAGTATTGTAAATTTTAATGATATTATAACAAATAATTCAAATGTTTTGTATATAATATTTAATAAGTCTTGATAATAAAATCTATATATAACTTTTAAGATAGTTACTAAATATTATATAATTAGTGATTAATAATATATTTATGTAAATAAATATTTAAGTAGAATAAAAGTAATATTTTACATTTGTATCATATAAATATATTTATATTAGTTAATATAGTATATAATATATATATTAATAAATTATATATACATCAAATTAGTCTTTAGAATCGATTTTGTTAAATGTAAATTATATTTGATAATTCTGTATGGTAAACTAGCGTACTTTATATCATTCTCACAAATACTATAATATTAAAAATTATATATAATTTTATTATATAGTAGTTATAATTATAATTAATATATATCTATAATATATATGATATAATATAATATTTATATTAATATTTAATTATATATGAATATATTATATAATTGTTACATTTTCAAAAAACGGTCATAGTTTTAAAGAATCTTAAAAACTATTATATATTTAAATATAATATAATTTACATATATAGTACACCTCATTGCCGTGAAAAATTATGCATTTCAATGCAGGAGGGTTAGGTTATTATCAAATGCTATTGAATATATTATATATTAATTATACTCTCATTTATTATATATTCACATTTATCTCAATTAATTTTTAATGGATTAATTTATACCATTATAATTATTCTAATATGTGATTTATTGAATTAGTTAATTATAGAGTTGAGTATATTATATTATTAATTTTCGCTATTATATACATTTTTATTAATCTAATTCAAAATTATGTTGATTGGATTATTATTATTATTATTATTATAGTGTGTATATGTGAAAAATTTACGAGTCATAATAAAGCCTTACCGTAATATTTTATAAATATATAATTTTATTATATTTATTATAAAAATACTAAGGTATTTTAATACATAACTAATGATAAATAATATTTGTATATATAATATTTAAAAACAATATATATGATATATATAAATTATATATTCATTATAATAATAATAATAACGTTTATTATTATTATTATAAACTACTCGATTTAATATTACAATATTAATAAATTTTTATACACTACATTCTTATAGTTATTTCTCACC
>JABUQX010008651.1:0-21342 GCA_015478945.1 Trachelipus rathkii
ATTCTATTATATTGACGTCATTGTGTATAGTAGCATTATATTGTGGATATGTGCCGTAATCACAAGTATATTGCTTTATGTACTATATGATATTAATGTAATTATATAGATTTGTGGTTAATTTTCTAGTCTTTTTGCAGTTATTTTTTCTGACTCGCCCAATAGTTTACCTTACAGCCACCTTATTGGCTACGCATCCGCTTTCAACATCCCCCCGTTTTCCGCGTCCGCGCTGGTCCGTCTCAAAGCTTTCACAATCAAAAACTCTACGAATCTTTCTCTCGGCTTCCAGCTCGATATAACTAGCGACGATTTAGTCTTTTGAGTCAACGAAAGATTGTTGCAAAGATTTTCTACATGAAATTAATTATAGATCTCAAATCAATCAATTATGCAATATAATTTCATATATATATCTATATTATATATACATATTGTTTGCTACTCTTGATAGTATGAACACACGAAGACCTGTCACTCAAAAAATATGTAACTAGAACCATCTATAAACAAACTGATGATATGAGAATTATTTAATAATTTTTCAAAGTTGAAATTAATTTAATAGAATGGAAATAAAAATAAGAACAAAAAGTATAGTAGTTTCGGTTTTTACGATATTTTCAATGACGCGCTAGATTTTTATATAAGCAATAAGAGAGAATGATAGAAACATTTGCATTCGTTAAGGCAAATTTCTTTTAATAGTATAGGATATAATAATTTGAATAATTCTATTTCTATTTTAAGGTTTGCTTCCAAATGATCTTCTTGATAAACTATATCAGTATAATATTTTCTCAGTTTTCTTTAGGCATTTTTGTTGTTTACTTTTATTTATGTAAAACTATCATTGTTTTCTGCTTTTATAATTATTTAACCCTTCATCAAATCTGTTAATGTAGAAGAAGATAGTTATTAAAAAAGTCTAGTAATTTATAATTTATAACAAATCTAATAACTTACACACGAATAAACTAACATTAACAATAAAACCATTCTTCCTTAAAATGTTATATTTTTTTTCATGGCCAGCTACTTTAGGGGGGTTTTCTCTGGGAGTATAAATCTGCGGAGTTTTTTCTCTAAATCGAATTGATCAATACTAACATCTATACAAATTTCTTTTACCTTCCCAACAATTAGCACAAGTTTATAATTACGCATAATTAGTGTCATAACCTATGAGTCACTTCCATATCTGGTTGTCTTCTTGAATATTTGATTGAGGGGTAATAATTAGCCAATTCGATTGTAATTTTATCATTGTACTCGGATCTCTGTCTCGGGTGTCTATTAGGTATCTTTTGTTTGCCTATTTGCCTGATTATTTCTTCGATCTTGGAAATTGTTAGGATACAAAGTACTTAGAAACACGATGAGGAGGAGCATACTAGAGTTTTGCGGAGCATTGATATTTATTACAGCACACGGTACGTTGATGAACGATATCATTCATTCTAACAGTATGCTATCTCTGAGTATTAGTACTGGTGCGTGTCCAATCTCTCTCTCCTGATATGTTCCAGAGGCAAACTTTGCTGCGGCAAAGTCTTCAAGATGCGTTCGCCCTCTGCGCGAGCAGTGCTCGCTTCTGTGCGGGCATTGAAGGGTTCCAAGAGTTTTGCATATTTTCACTTCTGTTATTTTACTGATTGATAGAGACTTATGGCGTTCTAAGGCACTTATGTTGGTCGGTACCCCGCCGGACGCGAGCTGTTGATTGTCCGTTCGTAATTAGAGATATTGATTTCTTAGCAATAGATGGCTTGACCATTCATCACTGGCTGGCATGCACTGATTTTATGTGCTTAATCTGGATGATGTTAAATCTCTATTTTCCGTTTTCCGCACACTTTTGTGCAGTGTGTCTGTTACTTCTTTTACAAACACCAGAGATACAGATTTGTTAGGAGCTTCCTTGTTACAAACACGAGTATCTCATAGGGTATTGGTGGAGAGATTACTCCGTCAGTTTACGTAGTCACAATCCGCAATCTATTTCTGTGCAATTAACTTCAGAAGGTAGATGTTCTTTTTCACAATTTCATTGAATGATGATTACCTTGGGTTTTTTCCCCCCCTCTTTGCGAGTTTATATTGTTTTCCTGTTTTGAGTTCCTACTTAGCGATTGCCCCATGCCATCTTTGGAATCCCTCTTTGAATCATATCGGTGCTTGAGTGTCCATGTTGTTGATTTTTTTCCGACTTTACATTCGTAAAACTGCCTCTCACAATGACCTCAAGAATTGTGGTGTTCCTCGGCGAGAAGCAAAATAATGCTAGGTAAAGCAAGCTCTCCTACCCAAGATGTTTTTCCAAAATTGTACAAGCCCCTATGAGCCTTCCTGTGTTTGATGCAGTAAAGGAAAACAATATTTGCCTTGATAGTATTGGAGACCCCCATTCCTCGAGACACTCATAAACAGCCAGGGTTTGTTCTTCACCATGTGTCTGCTACAGGAACTCCAAGCAGTTTTGTTTCATTTTTTCATCCGATAAGAAAGTAAAACAGCTATTCGTTCTTTCTGTTCTGTTTTAGGAACCGTTCTGGTTATGAAGTTTTTCCGTCCCAACTGAACCTACCAACAGCCTTCCTCTCTCCTGGTATGCTAAACCTCGTTCCAAGAATCTTCCTCCAAGTGATTTATATCTCTGAATATACATTAATTTTTCATTTATTATTTGAACACTCTTGAACTCCTCCGGATTCTCACATAAACTCTCCCCCAAGTGCTTCTATGGTAGCAATGAGTATTCGTGTGGCATTTCTGTCAGATTCCTTAAACCGATCCAACAACAGAGATAGTTTCATGGTCTAAACTCACCTAACACAACCTGGCTCACTGCCTTCATCCCTATTTGCTAATGCGACCCGCCACGAAGTTCCTCGGTGTTTTGATGAAAGTACAAATACATCTATTGGCAGCACATCTTCGATAAATGTTTTTCATCGTATGTGTTTCCTACTTCTTCATCACTGTCCACATCTTCTTCATCATCAGTCCCTAAGAAACAAAAAGAAGAGAAAGAAAAAGGACAAATTAATTAATGAATAATAGTTAACGTTGACGGTGGCGTTATCTGTTGCTTCAGCTTGTCGCTCCTTCGTAAACACTAACACACAGACGACCGAACGGGACCTGTAAATCGTTATCTATGCAAAAGATTCAATATTCTCTCTAATTTTGCAAAAATAAAAGGGATGCTTACCTAGTGTCGGAATAAGAGCATTGCCGCTGTGATTTCGGGCTCTCGCCTCCTCATCTTTTCTGCAGTTTCCTTTTGTAGTTTTTCTTTTTTTTCTAGCTCGCACGCTAACCACCTTCAGATTCAATTCTCATTTTTTCTGTTTTCCTTCCCCCGCCCCTCTTTTCCCTTTGTTTCACCATCTTCTTTCTCTTTCTCCTTCTCCCCCTCCAATATTCACACAAAAGGCCAAGGTAACTTTGATGGGCGATATCAAAGATATCTTCTACCTTTGAGGCGAACTCTTTTGATCCTTTTGCCTACTTATAAAGACGTTTGCTGATTGTTTTATAGCTTGGTACCTTTTGTAACATTTTTTCAGCTCTGCGCGTGAAGTTCTCTCTAATTTAAGTAATATATGCATCTTCATTTTGTATTGTAGGAATCCGAGGTTTTCCCCAGGAAACAAGAACTTCTTGTATGGCAATTTCTTGCTGATCTTTTAAGATTCAATTTCAGTAACCGGTCAAATTGTCAGAACAACTGTGGTCCAAAACTTGACGATTTGAGGGCAATTTAACAACCGGTTTATCTGGTGAGTTGCCCGGTTATAAGCCTATCATGAAAATTTTAATCTTTGGTTTCTGCTTAGGATCATCTACGGACAGCCATCTTTTACTAGATTATTTAAAAAATATTTTAAATAAACATATCAAGAAAAAATTAATGAATAAGAAACAGTGCACCGGAGTTTTGGGTTGACGGACCATTAGATGTAAAATAAACAAAACAAAAAGAAAAGGTTACAAAAAAAAAAGGTCTACCTAAAATCTAAATTTACAAGGAAATGATGTATATATTAATGATGATTGAAGGCTGTTATACACCAAAATGCTGGGATTCAGAAACTAGAAGTAGAACCAATAAAATTATTATTATCAGAATTATATTTAAGTTACAATAATAATGGCCTTTTTGAGACATAATAATCATGAAGAAATATGAGGTTTTCCGGAGATATGGCCCCAGCGTCGTAGTTCAACCTTCCAAAAAAACCCGAGTTTTTTTGTAACTTTGATGCGCATCCAAATACCTCAGCAGGCATGGTGTTTCACATGTCTTCTTCAATCGTCTCAAAAATTTAACTTTACTTCATGATAAAATCTGGAGAGGCTGATCACTTTTGTGGGGTTCCGTTGACAAAAATTTCCAACATCAATTTTTTACGGTTCCTTAAATATTATATATATATATATATTATATTATAATAATTATATATATATAATATACTACACTATTAGATATATATAATAATATCTCAAATAAATTTATTTTTAGGTTATATTAATAATAAAAAATAATATATATTAATATTATTATTTTTTTTTTACCTTATTTTAATAATAATAACCTTTATATTCGAATTTTCGTAATTCTTCATAATTCTAAGGTTACCATATAAGGATAGGAAACAACTATAGCTTTTAGAGAAAAGTTTATTTAGAAGAAAAGTTTTATAATGACTGAAAAATATGAACATGAAAAAGCAATAGTATCTTTTATTTTTTTTTTTTTATATAATTATCTTTATCCCAAATGACAGCACGAATCGCGTAACCGCGTGTATTTATTTTAAAAAGATAGTATGAGCCAACAAATATTTTATAATGGTTATATAGAGAGATTTATAATACAATTTTTTTTTTACTTTAAAACTAAAGGGAATTCCCCCCACAGGGCTACTTCCACCGCAACCGATAGCAGCGAGATCGCGAGGGTCTCTCGGACTCTTCGGGGAACGAACAGTGGTAGGACTAAATAATTCTCCTTCTCTCCCCTCTCCGGGAGGGTCTCCGAAACCCCCCCTTTGGTATTTTGGTGTCGCGGGGTTCCTACGCCCTCCCTCGGGGTTGGAAAAGTCGTCCCTCTTCCTCTGTTGCCTCCGTTCGGCTCGGCCCCGTACTTGGCCGTGTAAATACTGTATTATTATAAGTATTTTTACACGGTCCTAATTGTTTAGGGGGACTCGAGCCGATCGGGGACAGAGGGGGGGACGTTTTCACATACCCCGTTAGGGGAGGGGCGGATGGAAACCCCCGCGACTACCCCAACATACCCCCAACAGAAGCCCGGGGTCTTCCGAGACCCTCCCGGAGGGGGGGAAATAGTCCTACTCCTGCCATCTCCGGAAGGCCGAGAAGACCCCGACTCCTGCCATTCGGGGCGGTATACCCTTGTGGGTGTTTCTCCTATATTAGTTAAATTAATAAAATAAAAAATAAATATAAACTCGCTAACCATTATACACCTGTTGCACATTCATAAAAAGTATACCACGACAAAGCATGCCGTCCTCTGGAAGTATATTATATAACAAAATAAATAAAAATTAAAAAAAATTTTTTTTTTTTTTTAAATACTAATCCTGCTTTTCATGTTCTACATATATACAGTAAACTTTTCTTTATTAATGAAAAATAATCAAATGTCTTATTATGTTTTCCTCTTTTCTTTATGTCGTGGTAACCTTCACCATATATTTATATATATATTATTAATTTTATATAGTTATATTATATTTTTATTATTATTATATCACAACAATATTATACTATTTTATTATATATATATTATATAATATATATAATATTATATATATATATATATATTATATATATATTATATATATTATATATATATATATATATTTATTATATTATTTAATTATTATGACGGAAACATTAAAGATTAAAATCAGAACACACTGAACTCGCGCGATTAATGTTAATATTTAAATGATAACACAGAGTAATTTATAACAAGCAACTCATATTCAAAGCAAGCATCTTGGATTGATAAATTATTCTAATTAAAAATAAAAAACCACACAAAAAAAAAATCAGAGCAGCTTTCTTTTTTTGAAATAAAAAATATTACAGTAATAAAGACATAAAATTGAATAGAAAAATAAAAGTTATCAAATTAGAGAACTTAAATTTTTTCATTGACTTAAATACTCAGTTTCTTCTATATGTTGCACACCTCTATTGAGTTAATTTGATCATTTTGGCCACCCCCCAAAAAGGGCGAGTACTGATACAAGGGCGGGGCGAGGGAGCGCTACTTTGACATCACCACTAAATCTGGCAGAAAAAAAAAAATTAATACACACACTTAATAAATACTTTACATAGTCTTTTCCGTTTTGGGGGCCGTTTTTTTTTTTAAGTGGTTTTATTAGTTTTAGATTAAATATTTTTTCTTTGAAAAATAATACATACCTTCCTAGATAATTTGTAATGTAGTTCCACTCCCTCCACAAATACACTAACGTATTATAAATCTCTACACTTCTTTTCTACAACGATTTTAATGCTGACTTTTCCCGCGTTATTCAATATATTGGCTGTTAGCTTTTTTTTTTTTATATTTCCACCCACCAGACATATGCATTCTTTCCTGACATGTATTTCTGGGCGGCCCCCCCCCCCCCTTTCTCCCGCCTCACAGACACCCCTCCAAGTATTGTTTTGATTTTAACCCCCATCTCTTGTTGTGCTTTGCCCCAAAAGCTCCTAAAATCAACTCATCTTGGAGGCGTACAACTCGAGTAGATTTGGATAATTTTGTGTTCAGTCTTGTTTCAGATCAGTAAATCTATATTTTTTCATAAAAACTCACACTCCTCCACAGAATATTTTAAAAGAAATTATTTACATTTGCTATTCTTGAAAAACCACTCACATTCTCTCTTTTCTGGCGCGGGAATCCGCGCGCCTCGACTCTTACATATTTGTAAGTTTAGGTTATTTTGGTCTCTGTTTTTTTTTTTTTTAAGTAGGTATTGGGTCTCTGCATTTCATTATGCGAAATAAACTATGCATAGAACCATGAATAAATAAAACTTCGAAATAAGAAAGTATGGTTGATTCGTGGAATTCGCGACACAGCAAACATAAATTACCAACGCACCAGAAGAACCTCCCACGCTCCACTGAAACGTCTCCAGATGAATTCAAAAAAAAATGAACTGTCTTTTTTCCTCTTGCATTCACAACAAACATGAAAATTAGGAAAAATTAAGAACGAAGGTATTTTTGCAAATAAAAAAATTTGGTTTTTCTATAACTACCCCCCCCATATTGGCCTCCCGCGCACCCGCTGAAAACTCGCGCGCGAATTTGTCAGCAGCAATGAACAATTATCTTATTCAGCCTATTTAAGTATTTTTCGAATTCTTTTGAAAAAAATGAGGCTATTACACGAAGAAAACCAAAAAACAAAGCCAACTTACACATTGGGAAAAACACAAAAAAATATAGACTTTTTCAGGACACTCCCACCCTAAGTAATAAATAACACTCTCAAAAACTTGCCTAAGACTATATATGTAGAAAAACCTACGTTGAAAACTATCTCAACAAATCATCCATATGTAATTTCTGTTCTATTTTTCCATTACCAAATATGTAAAAATCGTTGAATTCCGCGGGTTAGAAAACTTCCCTCTCAAAAGGAAAGGCAACAATCAATCCCAAAGAAAAAAATAGCTTTTCTATTATAATGTTCGCAACAATTAGCCGGAACAAATAAATAAAACCAAATACAATTTCATTTTAACAAACCCCTCCCTCTCTTCCGTAATTAGCCAACCACTTTACTTGCTTCTAGTTTGCACTACCAAGTGGCTAACATTTATTCCACAAACCACCACTAAAATAATTGAAACACTATAAATGCAGCTGGCTCCTGACTCACTCCGTCCCAAAGCATTTTTTTGAAAAGTTGTCCGAAGAACACCACCAGAGCGCAAATATAGCTCGCCGTCGCGGAGTGGAAAAAAGGGGCTCAATATAAATTGCTGATCTGCTCTTTAACTCCGCTCAATGTTATTTTTAAAAACATAAAAAAATACCCGCTCCTTAGTTTTTTCTTAAGTTAGTTTTTTAATTTGATCCTACCTTATAATGAAAAGTAACAATTCATCCCAACACACATAAAAGCCAAATCCATCCACTTTTCTTAATGACTAAAACTCCTAGCTGAATTATTAGAAGCGTTTCTTTGTTACTTGTGGTTTTATTCGTTAAGTCATCACTCTTTCATTCTTCTACCCTTTAGGAGACTAGATTTCAGAATACAACGTGCCAGCAATTTCATCTTTTCATTTGCATACCATTTCTTAATCCTGATGCTCCCGTCGGCAGTTTGCGTGAGAAGTAAAATACTTTTCCGAGGTTTTGTGACTCTTGGTGTCAACCAAAAATTCATAACTGAAACTGACTTATGTATACCTTGTGGTTGGATAAATAATGGATAAACAAAAGTTGAAGACTTGGAACTTTATTGAAGTCATTAAAAAAATCGACCCCTGCGTTTTTTCTTAATGAAAAACCTGTTTATTAATCTGGGCTTTTTACTTACCGTGGTTCAAACAAGTACCGAATTGAAAGGTTAAAAAAACCACCTCCCTTTCGCGCGAAATTTAATAACTTTGTTTACAAACACAAATTGAAATGAAGAAATAACTACAATAAAAAAATTTGCACCATAGCTTTTTATATTAATAAGTAAAACTTTGAATGAATTGGTGGCAAAGGTAATTGTTAATGTAAATTAACGCTGAATATCCAAAGCGTCTAATGCAGTTTAGAATTAATCATTCAGTTACCACTTCGGACTAGTACTCGCCAACCTCCCATAAATATTAACTTTGTTTCTCGAAAAGGTATTTTTTTTTTTACTCACCTCGTGAACACATAATTTTTTTTAATTAAATGTTTTAAATTACACCCACTTTGTAGACTTGTTAATTTTTATTTATTTTATAAACGAAAATAACTTTTTATATCTAGATTTTTTATTACCCTTTGAAAAGGAAAAAATCTGGAGTTATAACGCACCAACCACCGTCTATTGAATCAGTGGCGAGCAGGACATAGTTGTGAACAACAGAATAGGTTTGAGGCATACTAATGTGATTCCACTGCCATATATATTATATATATATATTATATATATATTACACATATAAACAGTGATTATTATATAACTAACTATATTATTATTATGAGGTAGGTAGTGGATTATATTTTATATTTATATTATTATTTATTTTTTTACCTACACTATTATATTATTTGTGAGTTGTAAAAATACAATATACCTCTGTTTGAAGTTGTTTTAAAATTTCACGTTTCCTCTAATATATCCCCCAAGCCGCTTTGAAAATATTTCCCCTAATGATCCAAAAAACAAAAAGAAAAGCGATTTCGCAGTAAACAAATATTTCAAAAATAGATAGTATTTTATTATTGTGATTGTTATAATCCTAAAGCTGAATAAATTTTTATTTCAATATTAATGTACATAAAAAATATCAGAAAAAATTAAAATAACAATAATATTAAATATGTTTAAAATACTTAGAAACGTTAAATAAAATAAAAGCCAAAAGTACTAGAAAGTAAGAAAACTGAATGAAACGAAGAAAGTGCCAAATTTCCCTGAAATAAGTACAATAGTGAAAAATTTGAGATTTGAAATTGTTAACATTTGTTATATGGATATTATATATATAAAATATGTTTGTAATTTGTAGTTATATTTATATAAAACGAACATTTTAAAAAATATATATGAAATTTTAAATACGTATAAAATTTTTAAAATAACCATTTTTTTTGTTTTTTTCTCCATAAAGTCCCACCGCCAAACGTTGAATCTGAGCTTCCCTTTGCTGCCATCTTTTATACAGGCCAAACAGAGGACCCCCGCCCCCCCCTCATATTTTTTTCTCCTTATTATTTTTTTTATTCTTAAAATGTTTTCAATTTATTAAAAAGTTTATAACATAGTAAAGTATACAATTATCTCTTCCCTACCAATATCGCCTCACTTAATACATTTTCAATCTTCAACAAAAATATAAAAAATTATTACCCATTTGCTTCCAGACCCTGTAAATTATTACAATCACTACCTCTTTGTGTACTAAACTTAATTAATTATTTATTGTATAATTTTTTTTTTTTAGCCAAATTTTTTGACTACATTTTTAGCTACTTTTAAAAAATAAATTAACTCATATTCCTGTCATACTTTTGTCTTATTAGCTTTAAAAGAGATAATTCATAGCGCTTAGCTACAGAGATAACTTGTTAATATAGAACAATAAGCTGAATTATCAGATCCGACCTTTTTTATCTAAGCACAGAAAAAAGAAGCATCTAACAGATTAAAAGACCAGTAAGTTTGGACCTGCTGGCTCTCGTTCTCTCTCACACTCTAAGAAAAATACAGTTGGACTGCCTCGTCTTCTAATCCTCACCACCCCAGACAGTTGGACTACGTACAAGATTCTCTTCGAACTGCGCCTAACTTCTCTCTCCCCTCTTTTGAAAGCCTACCCCAATTAAGGCCTCTCAGGAAACCTCCTCAGGGTTACCCCAAGCCGCCCACCCCCGTCTCGTCGATCCTTTAAGCGAGGCTTCGCCCTGCTTCATTCACGCCGGTTCCGTGGATGTGGTGCTATCTTCGCCTGACATCCCTCAACGAGAATACCATCCCCCCCCTGCCAAGATATTAGATAACCATGCCAACACCTTTTCACCCTTTTCTTTTTTTCCCCTCCTTTACAATAAAAAAGTAGTTTCAACTACTAACAGAGCATAATTTCGTTAGGCTAACTCCGCTGAGTAGTTAACCCTGTCAAACCATAAGAGAATAACTACAAAAGAAGTAAATTCTAATACTCTCTGTCCACTAACCAGATTGTCCAAGCACGCGCTTGGACCAGAAGACACGAACGCCCCCCCCCACGCCCCCTTACACCGTCCCCTGTTTAGCCCCCAACCGCGATCTACACCGCTTAAATCAAAAGAACATCAGTACAGAGTCAAAGCATACCAACTCGATCGCTAAACCTTCCCCCGCCAAACCTCCCACACCCGCCCCGCCTTTGCCTTGCCGGACTTCATCCAAAACCAGTCGACGAGCACTGCCACCCTTATCCTGAAAGTGGAAACAGCCCCGGACACCCCGCCTCCCGCAGCAATAACGCAAGAAAACCTGAAGCATTACCCACCCCCACATAAAAAGGCGGAGCTTGAGACAAACCAATCCCAAATACCTACTGGCTTATCAGGTAGCTGAAGTTAAAGAGATAACTGGCATAATTATTCATATTTTCTTCTTTCTAATAAAACCGTCCTGTGATTACGCCCCGCTACTCATAAACCATTATTTTAGATGGTATATTTGTGTTTTAAAATTGGGGTATAAAAAAATAGATATGCAACTTAAAGTTAACTTATAAAGGGAAAGAAGAAATGCATAAAAAAACCGTAGAAATGATCAATCAAGAAGTATGCAACTACTCGAAAACTTACTTACTCGAGTGTCTGCCATGCCTGGCCGGCACTTCCCACTCGCCCGACAAAAAAATACCGCCTCAGGTTGATCTTTTGGTAACATATCTGTGGTGCCTTTTGTCCATCTTTATCAAGTAACTACTTTTGGGTCTGTCAGAGCAAGAAGAGTACGTATATGAGCGGCAATTTGAGCTGAGTGCCACCAAAGGGACACAGATTGCGATCGCTCCACAATGTACACAAAAAAGAACTTCCCCAAGCTTAGCACTCCAAATCAACACAAATAAGCTAATCACATAATATCTATCACTATACTTGAATCGTAAAAATTGTAAACTTACATCCTATAACTTGTTTTTTGAATTTTTATTCTTTTATTTTTAAAATTTCAATAAAACACCATAAAATAAATATTTCACATAACAAATAATTATGAGAGAAGATTTACTTTTGCTAACCTTATTTTTTTACGAAATCTTCTCTTTGCCAACAACGGAAACCCTGTGTACCTTGCATTATTGAAGGAGGCGGTCAAAGATGGGGTTTCGGAGATGCTTCAATCCTTACACAAAACAAGATAAAGAGAACACCTCCCATATTTCTAAAAAGCGTCAGACCCCACCAATTCTTCTTCGCCTTCTTCCCCTCCACCCTCCACTCCAGCTCTATCTGATTTAATTATTTTAGTTAGAAGCACAAGCTAATCGAAGTTTGCTTTAATATACAAGTAAAGAATATGTTTTATTTTAAGGATACAGTTAACTAATAAACCGGTCGGGTCCACACAACGTCAACAGGTTAAAAATTAAGAGAATCAGCAGCCCACCACCCACAAAATTTTACAGAAAATAATGAAATACCAACCAAGGCTTTCATTCTGTTCCATTCAAATATCCATTTTCTCTATCAAAACCTAATATATTCCTCTTGCTTCTCTCTCTCAGATTTCTGCTCCCCTCCCACACCTACACTTGGAGGTAATTTTCCTTACTTTGTAATCTTTCCCATCTCGCTTGGAGTCTGAGTTCTTTTGGCCTGTAGTTCATGTCCTATCCTGAACTCTTGACATCTTTCATCAACAACGCTTAACTCTTTTTCACTTTTTCCCCATGCTAGTTAAGAAAAGTGGTGAATTGTTTTGATCTTGTATGTTCAATAGTGTAAAATATAGGTGAAGTGCTGATTTATACCAATCATTATGCTTTAGTAAGATCAGTTATGTGGTTTCCCCACCCACCCCCCCCCCCCCCCCTTTCCCTCCCCCCAGAACAATTTTCAAAGAAAGGGGGGGTGGCCCCCCCAAAACCCCTAAAACCCCCCAACTAATCTTGATATACAAACCAAGCTGGAATTCTTGTGGAACTTTTTTATTTAAAAACACACGAGAATATAATTTATTATAAAAATTTTTTCCAATTAATGGAAGAAGATTGGGAAAATTTTCCCGCAAATGAATGGTTCACCTGGATTAATGTGAAATACTTTGAAGAGAGAGAAAGGTTGCTCCTTGCCTGTAGTGAGATTAATCTGTGGTCTCACAACTCAGCATAGTTCTAGCCCAACATATTAAGGACTATTCATCAAACAAATTTTTGGTATTCGAGCACATAAAGGTCATTAAAAATCAAATAATGAAATAAAAACGTAATACTGACATGAAAATAGAAAATAAATAATATATTAACTTTTTATTCCTCCCCGCACATATTCATTTTTTTTTCCAATATTCCAATAAAGAAAGATCATATCTATCGATTCCAAACCACATAACATATATACTTCTTATCACAGAACGCTTGTCTCTGCATTATACAGCAGAATACACCGGCTCCGCAAACTCTCTGTGCACCCCTTTCGGTGTGGCATGCTCCATCCCATCATAACCTCCCCCTTTGGGAATTTTTGTTACAAAACCATGCCCAAAAAATCGAGAGAGAAGTTGACCAGAAAAGCAAAAAAAGACACGAATAAACCTTATAACAGGTACGCTAATTGTTAGAGATTTGTGGTTCCCTATATAAAACACCAAATTCCGCGCCCCCTTAGTTCCTGAAGGATGGGTTTGCATATATTAGTTGACTCACCCCACGGAGGTCCTCCTCCGCGCGCCCGCCCCCCCACCTCCGCCCCCAATAAACCCTCTCTCCATGCTTAGAAATAATCTCTTCGAAGAACATGATGCCTTCCCCTTAGCCCTATCCTATAATCATTTTTTCAAACGTCCTCGTTGCATTTTTTTTCTTTTTTTTTTCCAACATCTACTCAAAATATATAAAACTCCGTTTCGGCTCCTATGGCCGTAAAACTAAGAGAAGACTCGTTCTCACCAATATTACCTACAGCTGGTCCATTTGGAGTAGCCAAATGAATCTATTTAAATAAGACAACATTGCCAAAGCACAGGCAATTGATTAGAAATGCCCAATAAAGGAAAATCATAAACACAACTGGCGTGTTTGGGTCGAGAAAATCGAGGAAGAAAGGAAGTTGAGAACAAAGACTCAAAACAGAACACCAAGTGTTACCCTCGCAATGAAAGATCCTTATAAGACGATTCTATGAAAGACAACTGCCTTAACAGAACCTTGATGGTCGCATGACACAAATTAATTCTAATATTTGTATGGATGCAAAAGGCTATTGTCCTTTACCACAGCAATTTATAGAGCTATTTGTGAAGTAACTCGAAATAAATCAAGACAGACACTAATTGCTAAGTTAGGAGACTTGGTAATGTTTGCATATATAAAATCTTGGGTGCATTGTAAAAGAAAGGTGGTCTCATCTGTGTTACGCGTGCAAGTTAGTAACAGAAATAACTTTGATTCCACACCAGTTATGCAGAATCGGCACCAAAAGCAGGTTAGAGTCAAAGTCATTAAATATATTCGGATGTTGCCGAACTGGAAACTTGTTTTTATTTTGTTTATCACATCAATAAAAAGCCGAATAGCAGCATTCAATCATTCTGTTATGTTTTTGCAGCAAGGTGTTTGTGTTAAACGCAGTGTATGTTTGTGCTTAAGGATTTTCTTTCAAATAACTAAAGTTAAAAATCCTCTTTACTTTCCAATCATATCTGAAATCCGGTCCTTTGGACTGCTGTTATATTTCTAAAAAAAAAAAACGTACTTTTCCAAATTCTTTTGACACTTTTATTTTTAGTTTTACAATGGGAATCAGTTTTCATATAAGAATTTAATGTAAAGCAATGCATAGATTATTTTTTTTGACTCCTGTTGTTTAACTTTAAAAAGAACAGAACTATTCACACTTCCAAATGTTAATATAAATTGAATAAAAAACTTAACTTTAAACTGAAATTACTGTGGTTTGAACCTCAATTTCTAACTCTGCAAGAATTCACTGGGCTTTATTAAAACTAATAGTTTCATTATAAAAAAATGAAGCATTATCCTTTTTTATGAAATATGTAACGAAAAATCATACGATGTACGTAATCCAATGTGGATAATGGTACTGTTTAAGATTTTATAAAGAACTGAAGAGTTGTATGATCTGAAAAATTTTCTTCTTTGTCTTGAGGTTCAATAACTTTTTTGCTTTTATCATTGTGCTTGTTACTCTTTTATTTTTGAAGCATTCATTGTATCATTTTAAAATATTTAAAAAAAAAAAAAAAAAAAAAAAAAAAAAAAAAAAAAAAAAAAAAAAAAAAAAAACACGTTAGTTTTGTTTCATTACTAAAAGAAGGCTCAAACTCTATATTTAAGGGCAAGATCCAATTTTAGGCTGGGGCTGGCCCCCATTTTCACCCCACCTAAAAATGACATAAAAATGTTCGGAATTATCAGCCGATTTTGACATTATAAACACCAAAATGTAGCTTTTTTTTGGCCTCCTAAAACGTTTGTTTTCCGGTGTTTTTTGTGTCTGTGACTTCATTTCAGAATTTCCATATTTCCAAAAACCTCATGTTTTTGACATTTTTTCGAATAAACTTCCAGATTTTTTTCCGATAAATGACTTTTCAAAACTTGAATATGCATAGATAGGTCCACATTATCTAAAAAGGTACAGAAGTACTTTTTTTCGATTTTTTGAGTATTGTGCTCAGCGTTGTCCAATTTCCGCCAACTGCACTTTTTTTTGATATTTGAATAATGAACAAATTGAGATATTATTTTTTTTCTGTTTTTGGGCGACATGGATAAATATTTTCAGGGCTTTATGTAGTTTCGGTGGAAGAAGGCACATTTTTTACCTTAGATATATAACTCTTAATATATGCATTAGTTTTGATTTGTTCATGGAACAATATTTTCAGAAAAAAAATTTTGGGAATGTTTTTAAGAAATTTTTCTTTGAGGTATACAAAGTTATCTAAGTATTAAAACGGTGTATCTGCCCAACTAATCACCCTGAAAATTTGATGTTGAATCGGAATAAAGTAGGAAAAAAATTCTTAATAATTTCCACTTTTTTGGGAACGACTAATTTTGAAAAGTGAATATTGATTATATTTTTTTTCTACTTATCCGATCAAACATCAAATTTTCAGGGCTTGTTAAGTCGGGCAAGATGCATCTTTTATACTTAGATAACTTTTTTGTATACTCAAAAAAAAATTTTTAAAAAATTTCCAAAAATATTTTTTCTGAAAATTTGTTCCATGAACAAATCTTAAAAACTAATGCATATACAAATAAAGTTTATTAGTAAAAATGTGCCTCCCCCGACTACATGAGCCCTGAAAATTTCATCCACTTCGCATAAACAAAAAAATTTCCAATTTTCATTTTAAAATCCAAAAAAAGTGAGTTTGGAAATTGGACAACGCTGAGCACAAAACTCAAAAATCGAAAAGTACTTCTGTAACTTTTTTAGGTAATGACCTATTCTATAGCAATATTTCAAAGTTGAAAGTCTATTCGAAAAATCTGGAAGTTATACAAGAATGTCAAAAACATGGGTTTTGAAATGGAAAATTGCTAAATGAATGACTACAGACACAAAAAAACCGAAAACAACGTTTTAGAAGCGCGCAAAAGAAAGTAACCATGTTTGTGTTTATATAGTCAAATCGGCTGATAATTCCGAATTTTATGTCCAGTTTTAGGTGGGGTGAAAATGGGGGCCAGCCCCAGCCTAAAATTGGATCTTGCCCTTAAATATTCTATTGAGGACTGCGGCACTTCTTTATTGTTAAAGCAAGATCATTAGAGGTATTCTGCAACAAATTATTTCAACACAATTCGAAATCTCGCTAAAATATTTTAGTAAGAAATTATACATAGAGAAATGGACAATGCGCTCCGAAACATTGCAGATTGGTGATAGGGGTTATTAAACAGAATTGAAACGTTCCCAAAGCATTCCAAATTTTTGAGCGTTGCATCAATAATATAAAAATGGTGAAAACTATTACGTTTGTTACGAACGTAACAAAAGTATCAGCCCTTCCACAACTGTTCAAAAAGTCCTAGGACTTGGCCTAATTCATTGTACCAGGCAACCCGGGCATGAAATAAGTTAATGTGCTACCAGGTAAAACCTCTTATAAACCGTTGACTTTCTTAAGAACTAAAGACTCCTCTCAAAATTGTTGTCCCTTTTGAAAATCTCTTCTGTAAAATAAAAGTATTTGATATGAGCCACATTAAATAGAAGGAATGCAGGTTTGACGAAAGATAAGAAAAACGTAGTTTGTTTTTAGTTTAAACTTTTCGCTCTACCCAAAGTATTGCTGTATTAAGCAAAATATGGTAAATGTTTATGGTTTTTACCAGCTGACCAAGTCATTCAGGAACTAATATTTATATCCAAATCATTTACCAAATTATTTTCCGTTGATTATAACTCGTGAAACAATGGTACTTAATTCTACTTATAAATGAAAATGTTTAAGAAAGCTGACCACTTAGTTTCTTATTTTTTCTTCTTTTCAGTTTTACGGGACCTTCAAGCGAAAATGTCTCCAGTGATTCAGGTGTTGTCAGTTTCAAAAACGATGAAAAATATTCTGAAAATTCGAAAACATTTGACTGTACAGAAGATACCTACCTGAAGGAAACTGATGTGTGTGCTTTGAAATCTTGCCAATAAATCTAAGAATTAAGGTATAATCATAATTATATCTACTGTTTAAGTTATAATTTGATATTGCTTTTACACTAGAATGAAACATTAATAAATCATCATTCATTCATTTACACCTAATACATTGTTTGTGTTTAAGTAGACTCGAGAAAACATATGTACAGCTGGAGAAATTAGTTCCTGAACAGTTTTCTTTTCAAATATTTTAATCATATAATTTTTAGGGAAAAATCTCAAGACATAGGTGTTGCCTTGAAAGCGTGACGTGCTAGGTAAGCTTTATTCTTTATTTTCATGGCAACACAATAGTTTGCATCATGGTTGCCAACATAAATTCAAATGATTAAAATATTTGAAAATAAAACTGTTCAGAAACTAATTTCTCCAGCTGTACATTCTCCAAGATTCAGTGATTGCAATATATTTGGATCGCTGTGAATTATTTGAATACTTTTATTATTTCTGAGCACACATTATTCAGCAAATGTAAGAGTCGCGCTTGAATTTGTCAAGTGTGAACTGACTTTAATTAAAGATATAAAGGTTTAATAATATTTTAATTACGTTATTGAAACTGGACTAAGTTCCTTCTTACATTTAAAAATATATTTTATTTACTAAAGCAACTGCTTTGTTTGACAGGTCTTTGTCTTATTTATAGCATTTATTACCAGTAGTTTTATATTCAGATGATGTTTTAGACTAATAATTAGATAAATTAGATAATTTAAATAAATTAGATAATAAGATAGATAAATAATTAAGAAACTTCATGCAAATTGAAACGTTAGTGTTATTTTTTATTACTCTGTTTCAGGTAATAATATTCCAGAATTTATGAAAGAATTACGGCCAAATATGAAAAACTAAACGAGCTTCGGGGAAAAAGACTGATTGCAACCCTTCTGCATTTCCTTATTTATCCTATGGGTGTGCCATTCGTCAATAAGGATAATCTGGCTTCAGAAGTTCATGCTATTGTTGAGCTAGGAACATTTTTACAAATAAGCTTTATAATACAAGAACAATAAAGTAATATTGAAAAGCATTGAAACAGTTGTTATTGAAAGATATTTTAATTTATATTCAAGTTAAAGTCTAGTTTAGGTGTAAATCTACAACTAATAGTAATTTTTATTTAACGAAATCTATTTAAGAGTTTCAAATGTTTTCAGTTTCAAAACCTGAAACAAAACATGCTTAAATTGATTAATTATGACAAGGAAATTAAACGAATTTCTAAGACATGTAAAGCATTTATTTAATTCAAGAGAGTGAATTAAGAAGAAAGAATTGAGGCCTAATTTATATAACAGAGGCTACTATATATATATATATATATATATATATATATATATATATATATATATATATATATATATATATATATATATATATATATATATATATATATATATATATATATATACCTCAGTGTATATATTTATATATATAATATATATCATCTCATGTAAATATGAAGCAAGAATGATTTTTTAGATTTGAAAAGGAAATATACTACCGTATCCCAAAAGATTAAATATCTTATATATTTTTTATTTTCAATCATATAAATTATCATATAAAAAATTATTAAATTATTTTCGTCTTTTTTTTACCTAGGATAGGAACACTACATTAAAAAAAAGAATCACAGCTATCTCTACTATTTCCGCTACCAGGCAAAAAAACGTAGCGTCTCTATCATTTGAACATTTGAAAGTTGAAAGTATAGAGAGAGTAAGAAGTCACGTGGGCCTGTCGAGACTGTCCAAGTCAACTGGAGTAAAGAATCAATAACCTAACATCCTCATGCAAAACCCACACATCACACCTAGGCTTGTCAATAAATTACATAGTATACACCTAACCTGCTACAAAAAAAAAAAAAAAAAAAAAAAAAAAAAAAAAAAAAAAAAAAAAAAAAACTAAGGTACTTGCTAGCCACACTACAAGGTTTAATTAATTTGTTATAGTACTAACATGTAGTTTAACCTTAACTACCGTAACTAAAACCCGGCCAATTTGGCTTAGTCAAAATATACTATATGATGCCCAAACCATTAATATACCTATCCAATCCTTTCTTAAATGTTGGAAGTGAGTAAAACTCCACAACCTCATAGGCACACCATTCCAAAAATTAACATTGTTACTGAATGAATATTTCCTTATATCAAGATGGCACGCCTTCTTCTTAATTTTCTTACTGTGTCCACTGGTCTCCCGTCCTTGATCTACTATAAGGAATTTATTAGTCTCAGTATTATCAACAGTTGTAAATATTTTGTAGACTTGCATCATGCCCACTCTAAGAAATCGCCTTTCTACAGAAAATATTCCAACTCCTTCAGCCTCTCCTCATAGCTCTTACCATTAAGCCCAGAAATCATCCTTGTTGCTCTACGTTGCACTCTCTCCGCATATTTGTCTTTCCTTAAATAAGGGGCTCAAACTTGTGCACATTACTCTAATGTTGGCGTAGCATAGCTATATACAGTTTCCTTATAGCTTCCTTGCTCTTGTAAACGTCATTGCGAATTATTATGCCTAGCAAGATGCTAGGTATAATAGATATATAAATATGTTAATGTACTATCTTTATTCCTTACCTCCAACAAATTATTAGCCACTTTATTTTTTTCTTGTTCCACAGACTCGAGTCAATCCCCATCATATAATAGTTAATCTTTTGTTTGAGAACCTCTGGGGAACCTTATACAATTTTTACTAATAAATTCATGTGCACTTTATCTGCCCACTCCAATGAAGTTTCATCAATCATTTGAATCTTTATACAGTCCTTCATTTTCCTAACTGAGGTGGCCACTTGGTATCATCTGCAAAACTTAGAAACCTGCATTTAAGTCCATGGTCTAATCAACTAATATAGTGAGGAACAATATAACCAGCTCTGACCTGTGGGACAACTCACTCCTTCACTATTTCCATGATGACTATTTTCCATTGTAGTTGTACACTGCTGTTTTCTATTCCACAAACTACTGCTCTTTAATCCATCCATTTTCGAACGACACCTTGCCTATGTTTCATCACCCACTAGTCCTCTCTCTATATATACCCATTTCGCCCTATCGGTAAATCTAACCACAACCTAATATCTCTTAATTAATACTTTTCCTCTCACAGCTACTCCCCTGCCCTACTCTTTTTTTTCCTGGCACTTTGATCGGGCCTGTTGGGTGGCCTTGCGATGCGAGTCTACGCCCAACTATAATTGGGAATGACTGCTTTGACTCGTGACGCTTCTGCCATTAAGGTGGGAGCTGTCATCGTTGACGGGATGAGCAGGTTCATTCCTTATTCGACTTAATCTCTCTCTCCTCATAATCATGGTTCGATCGTGCTTGTTCAGTGCCTATCGGCTAGAGACAGTGGGTATCGTGAGTGGAAAAATTCTCGTTGTCCTATCACTCTCCCTAATTTTCACTCAGCTAGACAATTCGTGCAAGGGAACCCTTCGACGGAGCGCCTTCGCCCGTCTATGCATACTGGTGAGTTGTGATCCTGTGGCTGGCCTCTGTGGCCTCAAATTATATTCCACAAAGCATCGACATATTGTTATTATCACTCACACATGTCCCATGTACCTTCTGCAGCTGTATTTGAAGATACCTTGCTGTTGTATGGCGGTTTTTTACGGTCTGCATACGCGGAAAACGTTCTTCAACGTCAGTCGTGCCGCGTGGCCTGGCCTGG
>JABUQX010008652.1:0-2500 GCA_015478945.1 Trachelipus rathkii
GAGAGAATATCGAGCGCCGGAGATGAGGATATTGAAAGATATATGCTTGGAAAGAGTAGGAGAGAACAGAATAAGGAATGAGTCTATTAGAGAAGTATAGGGGTGGAAGAAGATGACACTGAAGATGGATGTGGGGAGATTGAATGGTGGGGACATCTGGAAAGGATGGAGCAGGACAGAATGCCGAAAAGAAGATGGAATGGACACCAGAGGGCAGAAGACCAAGAGGAAGACCGAAGAAGGGCGGAATCAGTGGAGGACTCTCTGGAAAGATGTCAACTACCAAATAAAGAGCGCTGAAGAGAAGAGGAACAGTGCAGGAGAAGGACGTCTGGAGAAAGATGCCTGCGCGGCTGACAGGATGAAGAAATCCCTCCTGGGAGAAGGAAAGACAGCAAAGATATATATATATATATATATATATTATATATATATATATATATATAATATATATATATATATATAATATATATATATAATTATATTATATTTATATTATAATATATACTATATTATATATATATATATATATATATATATATAATATAATAATTATATATACTATATATTATATATATATATTATATATTAATATAATATATATATATAGTATATATATTATATTATATAAATATATAATATATTATATATATAATATTATATTATATACACTTTTACCTAAAATAAAATGAGTCCTGGGATGAAGGATCGGTATCCAGAGGAGCGTTCGGGACGAAGCCCCATAAGCGACTCATTCACAATTGATGAGTCGAGTACTGAGGTCGTGTAGTTACACTCCAAAACCAGGAAAAGCTGAGCAATAACATTAAAAATTAGAAATCTATTTAGGAAGTTATAACAATAAAAATAATGAAAAAGAATGAGGAAGGAGGAAGGAAGAAAAATGTATTGTAGCAACTGAGTGATTGTAATAATACTTTGTTTTTACTAAAATTTTAAGAAATTTTATTAAAAAAGTCGTAGCAAACGAGTGATTGTATGTAGCGGTACATGCACAGGTGTGAATCCAGTGAGGCATTGAGTTAGTAAACATACACTTAGCACGATTATAGATGTAGAGCACAAATAACATAGTTTCAATGCTCTTAAAGGAGTCTAAGGATCCTTATGAGATATGGATTGAACCCTAAAATGTGATTTGGTCTTTAAAATGAAATTTTTAAAAACCTAAAAGTTATTAATTACATAGACTTATGCTCTAACAACAGCTTTATATTACACAAATATATGAAACTTGGCACAGAAAATTTAAACGACACTCTCTTAATCATACACAAAGGCAACAAAAATGTAGCACAACAGGGGTATTTACGTTTAAATGTTGCCCAACTAGTGTACTCGAGTTAAAACATGTACTCGATTTGTTAATGTGTGCATCAGTCCCCTAACTTATTTTAACATATACATTCATCAACTTCATATGTTTCTTTTGTATTTACTTTACGTCAATTTTATAAATAAGTATAAAACAGTATAATTTATTAAAAAACTTTTTGTTTTAATTAAAGATAACAACTAATCATTACTTAATATAAAAGTTAACTAAAATATTCAAAAACTTTTATGAAATTATTTTCTAAACTTTTTATTTATAAAAGTTTTAATTATTTCCGTTATAAACATTTAGTTAAAATTAATTTATTTTGTTTTAAAAATTATTTTAATACTTTTTATTTATAAAATTTTTATTTATTTGTTTAATAAACATTTAGTTCAGGCAACAAAAATTTTCATTAAAAACTGTTAGCCTACATACCTTACAGCAGTAAATCAGTTAAATACAATAGCGCATTGGCCTACAACAAAAAGAATTAGTAGGTCTGTGTTTACTGCTTTACTGCTTTTAACTGCTTTACATCAATATTTTTAGATATATATTAATGAGAACTTTTATTAAAAACATCTTTATGCTTATTTTAATTATCATTTCATTTATATTATTCATCCACTGTTAACTAAAATTATTTCAAAGTTTTAAATAATTTGTATTTTATAATTATTAATTATATTATTATTATTATTATTAATTATAATTATTATTATTATTATTATTATTAATTATTATTATTAGATTGGCTCGTTACAGCAATCACAGTTAAGGCTGAAAAAACAAACACTAGATAAGAGTTATAGTTACAAAGATCACGACATTTTCAGTTTCACACTATATGTCAGGACATAAAGATAGCTCTCAACATCTGATGATTGGTAATTAAATTATTAATATACTGTTATTTATATTTATGACCCGAGTTGTTTGTTATTTATCACACACACACACACCCAACACACACACACACACAGCACACACACCTCACAAACATGCGACACACGCGCACACACACAACGCATTGCGTAAGACATAAGCACTATTATTCATACTATTATATACCTGTTTAACAAACAGCATTATTCAATGTTTCACTTAAACATATACTCTACGAAGAGACTTTAATAAAGTATTACAAAAACATTATGC
>JABUQX010008652.1:17500-27500 GCA_015478945.1 Trachelipus rathkii
AATATCTGAATCTTCAAGAGGAAAAGTGGCTGAAAAAAGAAAACATGATATCACAGACACAGCAGATGATGATCCATGTCCATCCATATCATCAACTTCTACCTCTATTAAAAAGATTTCTTCAGCCTACACTGTTTGAAATAACTGATAAAACAAAGATTTGGGAAATTAATGATAGAAAAGCACAGAAATTCATTTCAAAATTGGGGAATTGATTGCTGTGGACAATCTGCCATTTTCTTTTGTTGAAGACATTGGATTTAAGAGATTAATAAATCACGTATGTCCACAATATAATATTCCATCAAGGAGGTACTTTTCAGAAGAGATTATCCAAACAATATATAAAAGGGTAAAGAACAAATAACACTTCAGCTGCAAGAAATTCAAGCAATATCATTAACATCAGATATTTGGACTTGCTCGTATAACAATGAAAGCTTTATAAGTATGTCAGGGCATTGGATTGATAAAGATTTTCAAAGGAAGAGTGGAACATTGCAAATCAGTAGTTTTAGTGTTTCTCATTCAGCAGAAAATATATGTCTAAAAAGTGAGGAAATACTTAAGAGCTGGGATTTAAAAAAATAAAATATTCATGTTGTCCTAAGACAACGCTTCCCAACCTTTTTACTCCCACGTACCCCTTGATTAGGCTTTTCATGGATTAGTACCCTCTTTGCTCATAACTCCTCCTACCTGTCCCTTCACGCCAAAAAAATGTTTGTTTTTGTTGGATAGTAATGTTCTTAGGGTTAGCTAAATAATCAAAAGACTCAAATTAATGACTTCTATAGCCTATTATTTTTTATTTTACATTTTACAATTTATTTCAACTTGTTATAATAGTATATACCCTAATATCAAAACAAATAAAGACAGCATTTAAATAATTTGTAATCACATTATCTTACTGCATGATGAAAGTACATAATAATTATTAATCTTGATATACAAGTCTTCAAACCTGCCTTTTAATAATTTCAGTTGGTGCTTTCCGCCATTATCAACATTATTTTCATGTACCCCCAACCGGTATGCAGAGTACCACCAGGGGTACGCGTACCCCAGGTTGGGAAGCGCTGTGACCTAAGATAACGCACCAAACATTACAAAAGGTATGAGAGCGACAGGTGTTATAAATGAGACATGTTTTATTCATTCCTTACAGCTAGTAATACATGATGCTATATTTTCTCAAAAATCAATTAAAGAATTAATTACTTTATGTAGGAAAATTGTAGGTCATTTTAGTAGATCACCAATTGCTACAACTAAATTAACGGAAATTCAAAAATCTAATTTGCCAATACACAAGCTTATCCAAGATGTGGAAACAAGATGGAATTCATCATATTATATGCTGCAAAGGATCATAGAGCAAAAAATTGCAATTATTATATATTCTTCAAATTTGAAAAACAATCTAGATATCTTAAATGCGATTCACTGGAAGCTAATGGAGAATATAATTAGATTGCTACAACCATTTGAAGAATTAACTAAAAGAGCGAGTGATGATGATGTAGATATATCTTTTGTAATACCTGCAGTTAATGCATTGCAAAAATATTTAGCAAAAACTTGGAAGGATAGCGGTGTAAAAACTATGAAAGATGAACTTTTAAATTCTGTTACTGAACGTTTTGGTACCATTAAAGAGAAGAAACTTTATGTACTTGCAATAGTTCTAAATCCACAATACAAATTAGCTCCCTTTGATATTATTGATCAGAATAAAACAAAATTTATGCTCAAAGAAGAAGTAAAACTTTTATAAAAGCTAAAGAAAATATTACATTAAGTTCAGATTCTGATGAACAAAATGATGATCAAAATATCAGTCTTATACAGATTCACATGAAGAATCTGAAAATGAAACGGCAGATATTGATAAGGAAACACATTCAATTTTCTGGAAGTGCTTTGATGACATGCTACAAAAAAAATCGTTAGAAGAAAATGAAGAATATTCAGATACAATCAAACCAAGTGGAACTGATCAAAGGAGAAAAAAGTTAAAATGCAAACGTAGAAGCAGTAGTGAGAGAAAACAACATGAATTAGAAAATACTATTCAAACTACTGTGGATAAATATTTTGCAGCACCACTTATGGAACGAAAATCAGATGCTGATCTACTGTTATGGTGGAAAGAAAGAAAAGCTATTTATCCTGATTGCATCTTACCTGAATTAGCTAGGAAATATCTCTCTGCTCCAACTTCAAGTGTATTTAGCAAGAGAATGTTTAGACAAGCAGGAAATATTTCTACAAGTAAAAGGAATCGTCTTTCTCCAACACTAGCTGATCAGCTCCTGTTTCTTCATCATAATTTAAGATCATTTGATTTTAAATATTAGAAAATGGTTACCTAAATGGCGATGAATAAGCTATTTAACTTTCCTTATTATTTATTTATTATTTATTATTTATTATTTATTATTTATTATTTATTATTTATTATTTATTATTTATTATTTATTATTTATTATTTATTATTTATTATTTATTATTTATTATTTATTATTTATTATTTATTATTAATTATTAATTATTAATTATTAATTATTAATTATTAATTATTAATTATTAATTATTAATTATTAATTATTAATTATTAATTATTAATTATTAATTATTAATTATTAATTTTTATTATTTATTACGTTATTATTTATTATTTATTATTTATTATTTATTATTTGTTGTTGTTGTTGTTGTTGTTGTTGTTGTTGTTGTTGTTGTTGTTGTTAATTCTCAAAAAATTCTATTGTGTTACGCTATACAGTATCGATAACAGCTGATACATGCATCTATATATATATATATATATATATATATATATATATATATATATATATATATAAATATATAGTTATATATATATATATATATATATATATATATATATATATATATATATATATATATATATATATATATATATATATATATATATATATATATATATATATATATATATATATATATTTTTTTTTTTTATTTATAAATATATATATATATATATATATATATATATATATATATATATATATATATATATAAGATATATATATTATATATATATATATATATATATATATATATATATATATATATATATATATATATATATAGCATATATATATATATATATATATATATATATATATATATATATATATATAGTTATATATAGTATATATATATATATATATATATATATATATATATATATATATATATATATATATATATATATATATATATATTCAAATGTTAGTTTGTTAAAACTTAAAAGCTCTTTAATAATTTAAAGATTAAGGATATATATCATAATTTTTTAGTCTTTTGGTCAGATATGGCATGTAGTTTAAAAGTTCTTTTACCAATTCATTTACCTATTTCTGTATTGCATTTTTAAAGCTAGATTTATCAAAAGTGTATTTTTGTTAGGGGTAGTCATTTTGGATATCAAACCCTTTTAAGTTGTTTATCAAAATAATTAGTCAATTTAGTAAATGGTGTCATATAGGCCTATTCATATTATTATAGTTATTATATTAGTTATTAGTTTGACTTAATATTATCACTACAACAAAAAAAAATACTAAAATAATTTTTTTACATTTTTTGTATGAATCAGTTCTAAATAAATTTATTTCATTAAATGTCTCATTATTACTTTCAATGAATTATAACTATTTTTATTTTCAAAACTACCTTTTAAAAATATAGGTCTCCGGCCGGAGAAAGCCGGAGACTAGTGGTCTCCGGCCGGAGCCGGAGATCTTTAAAAAGGCCGGAACTCCGGCCAAGCCGGAGCCGGAACCGGAGATCCGGTGCATCCCTAATTATATATATATATATATATATATATATATATATATATATATATATATATATATATATATATATATATATATATATATATATATATATATATATATATATATAGGGGTAGGACTTGCTAGATTGGTGGCTTCTTTTATGAGCAAGCACCCTATATAAGAGGATGGTAATTTAGAAATCCATATTTGAAATGATATTTTTATTCAACATAAGTAGAGATATTCAATAAAAGTAAAGTAATAAAAGTCCCTTCTGTTGAGATACTCTCTGTAGGCGAATTGCAAGTCGCAGCCTTTTCCAGTGCGTTTTTCGAACTTGCCTCTGACTCTTCGTTTAGCGGCGAAAATTGGTGATCGAAATTCAAGTCGCAGCCTTTTCCTTGAAGTTTATCGCTCTTGCCGGGAGGATTTCTGAAGAGAGTATCTTGAGTGAGATTTTCTTTTGATTCTTAATAATTTGATCTGACTGACTTTATCTGACTGAAGAGTATCTCAAAATGACGGGTTTATATAGTATTTCACTTTGACTTATGCTAAAATTTTGCTCGCGCAAATCTTAGCATAAGTACGAACATAAATTAAAATGTTTACAAAGTTATAATGGAGTGCTACATTACTTCCTGCGCTAAACACGGAGTGAGAAAGTATGTTATAATAATTATACAAGAAATAATAACTAAAATACATAAAATTAAAGTACTTTCAAATGCAAGCATATTTAATTATGTCCGAAGACATAAGTAAACATACAAACATTTGAAGGCAAAAATAGTATACATGAAATTTAAATAATATTCAAATACGAGCATAACTGGTTACATCCGAAGATCTAAACATATATACAAGTATTTGAATACATATAAATACAATAATGTTATATATACAGAAAATAAAAAGTGCATTTAAACACAAGCATATTTGGTTATATCAGTTAGATATAAACAAACATACAAACATTTAAATGCATAAAAGTACAAAAATGTTAATACATAATAATTATTGATATGAAACAATTGAATTATTCACAAGTTAAATAGGCCACATTGATCGAACCATTAAATCCAAGGAAAGGTCCAGTATAAGACGTTTCTAATGTATCCATGATTTGACCAATGCGCACGTAGTTTTCAAAGTTGTAGTTACGAGAGAAACATTGCTTGACATATGTAGAGACGAAGTTGCTTGAAGTTTAGGTTCTTTATTTGAAAAATTTCTTCATACATAAAAGGGAGAGGTCACAGAACCATTTAGAATTCGAAAAGGAATCAAAGTTCGTAGTGGAATTCAAAAATGAATTTCTGCCCATAATCCAAACTTGAATGATGAAAGAAATCCATGCCGAAAAGGAAGTTTGCTATGTCTAGCGATGAATCCTCGAACTGTGATAGTTGTGAAAAGGTGAAGATCATAATCCAAAATTAGAAATGAAAATTGAAGTCCAGTATCGATAATGTTCGTTTGCTTGAGTCATTTTCTCCGAGTGTTCTGATTGGGATTTTGTGTTATTGCAGTTTTTTCTTTTTCTTCATTTTGTTTGTTTTTCAGAAGGCGTTGATTGAAGTTCTGGGTGTTCTTCTCCGGGTTCACCAATTATATAGGGTAGGACTTGCTAGATTGGTGGCTTCTTTATGAGCAAGCACCCTATATAAGAGGATGGTAATTTAGAAATCCATATTTGAAATTATATTTTTATTCAACATAAGTAAAATATGCAGTGAAAGTAAAAAAGTACAAAAGTCCCTTCTGTTGAGATACTCTCTGTAGGTGAATTGCAAGTCGCAGCCTTTTCCAGTGCGTTTTTCGAACTTGCCTCAGACTCTTCGTTTAGCGGCGAAAATTTGTGATCGGAATTCAAGTCGCAGCCTTTTCCTTGAAGTTTATCGCTCTTGCCGGGAGGATTTCTGGAGAGAGTATCTTGAGTGAGATTTTCTTTTGATTCTTAATAATTTGATCTGACTGACTTTATCTGACTGAAGAGTATCTCAAAATGACGGGTTTATATAGTATTTCACTTTGACTTATGCTAAAATTTTGCTCGCGCAAATCTTAGCATAAGTACGAACATAAATTAAAATGTTTACAAAGTTATAATGGAGTTACATATATATATATATATATATATATATATATATATATATATATATATATATATATATATATATATATATATATATATATATATATATATATATATATATATATATATATATATATATATATATATATGTATGTGTGTGTGTGTGTTTTATATTGATATATATATATATATATATTATATATATATATATATATATATATATATATATATATATATATATATATATATATATATATATATATATATATGTGTATATATGTGTAAACACATGTGTGTGTGTGCATGTGCATGCGTATGTATGGTATATACATACCAGTTTTGTGATTATGCTCTATGGTGCAAATCGGAATAATAATAATAATAATAATAATAATAATAATAATAATAATAATAATAATAATAATAATAATAATAATAATAATAATATAATAATAATAATAATAATAATAATAATAATAATAATAATAAAACTATAAAAATAACAGGAACTCAGTTTCATCACAGGATAGTAAGTGATGCCAGTCTTACCTTCTCCGCCCAGAGACACTTAAATAGCGACGAAAACGTCGCCCAATCATAAAATGCAATTAAGGCATTTCCAGAAAACTGAGTCTATTTCTCAAAAATCACCTTCCCAAACCGTACCGCTCGCACCTCATGTTACTATAGGCGACAAGTCCTAACTTACTCTTCTCATTCTTATGGAAGATTTCCATACAATCAGGGTCCACCTGACGACTACAATTTTTACGAATGTAACTCCAATTACGATACATTTTTGATAAATATTACTGTTTCAATGTAAGATTAACGTTAATATGGTAGAGATATGCTTGAAAAAAAGTATGAATAGGCTACGTTTTGTTAATGTTAACAGTTTATTCGTGTGTAAGTTGTGTTAGGTTTGTCTTTGTACATTATTTTCTTAGTTTCATGTTACGCTATGTTAGCTTTATTGCTGTGGAAACTTTATTACGTTAGAGTATATTCGTTGATCAGTATGATAATTAACCAATGTTGTGATAAATATTTGTTAAAATATTGCCATGTTAATATAAATTAACAGTGATATGCTAGAGATATGCTTGAAATAGTGTTAATAGGTTACGTTTTGTACGCTGTGCTAGGTACTTTACTGTTGTTAAGCATGGAACTTTGTTAATGTTAACAGTTCATTCGTGCGTAAAGTGTGTCAAGTTTGTCGTTGCGCATTATATTCATAGTTCAGATGATGCTAAGTAAGCTTTATTAATGTGAAAACTTTGTTACATTAGCATATATTTGTTGATCAGTGTATAAAGAATTTGTTTTTATGTTATGTTTATCCAAAATGATACTCGAAATGTGACTTGAATCAATAGATCAATAGATCAATAGATCAATAGATCAATAGATCAATAGATCGATAGATCAATAGATTAATAGATTAATTTCATCACCGGGCTCACCGACAAGGTCAAGCAGCAAAACAACTGCCACAACTACGGAGGAAAACGACGAGCATCAGACGCTCACATGACTACCCCCCTGAGATATTTTGAGATCTTCTTCGACGATTCGGAAGTCAGGATTATTTTTCGAAAAAGGTGACCAGAGTAAGTCCAATTCTGACTCTCTCTAATGAAACGGTGATTTCCCTAGTGTTTCTCATATTTTCTCCTCCTTGTTCCTCCTTTAAAAAGTGTATAAAAGTTAATGAAGACTCACCCTCCGAGTCTAGCAATATAGTGAAAGAAAAGTTTATTTATAATATGAATAACGTAAAAATAAATAGGCATAATATTGCATTTTTTAAATTAGGTAAAATGGAAAAATATATTCCTAATAATTTATACAACGTAAATTTAAAGAGGCGTAATATTTCATTTATTAAACTTGGAATATTCTATAAAAAAAAACACAACTTAAGAGGTGATAATGTTTCTCAAACAAACACTACGTTAGGTACATTTAATATAAAGGATAGGGTTCCGGATAATGTGAAAGCATGGACAGAGTGTCCTAGTGACTTTAGCAAAATCCGAGGTTATGGCAATGTTAACACTAACATTGGCACTAGCTTATTTAGTCTTAAAATTCTCTATGAATATGCAAAACCCATCATTTTTCATAACAAACCACTTGCAGAACAAGACACTCTTGCTGACACTTACGCCATGTTTTAATCGATGATATTTTACATTATGCAACACAGTCTGGACACTTCCTTATTTAAGTCCCAGATACACTAATCCACTCCATCATCGAACTCTCCCATGCCTCCCTAGCAGCGGGTCACTGGGAAACGTAGAGAACCGAATTTCGAAATCGAGAAGATACATTTTCCCAAAATTACACAAACTTACTCATGAATATTGTACTACATCTCCTTCCGGCCAAAACATTAATTGAAATACTCCCAAAAACGCCCCCATAAAAGCATACCCCCTCCCTATGAACCTTTTTCCAGAGTCCACCTAGACATTTTAGGACCTTTACCACAATGCAAAATTACACAATGTAAATATATCCTTTGCATGAAAGACTCTCTTACTAGGTATGTTGAACTTGTCCCCCTAAAACAACATACTACCAAAGACCTTGCACAGGCTATCCTGGAAAGAATAATCTGTAGGCATTCCACTCCAAAGGTAATCATTTCCGATCGGGCACCGGAGCTGACCTCCCAACTTTTTAAAGAGATATGTGCCCAATGGCGAATTAAGGCAGTTAACATAGTTGTGCGACACGCCCAGAGTAATGCATTGGTTGAAAAAGAAAATCATAAGATAAGCAATTATCTACGACACTATGTCAATACCAATCATAACGACTGGGGTCAATACATCCCATTCACACAAACTGCCATAAACTCAACCTACCATTCCGCCATCGGTACTTCCCCACACTTCCTCCTTTACACTTACAATAAACGACTTCCTTGGGACCTTCCAAACTATTCCTCCCCTTTTACTTCTACACAACCACCCCGTAAGTACATAAATGATTATGTTGATGAAATAGCCGAGCGAGCCCACTTAATTAGAGACCAAGCTCGAGAACATTTACAAGCAGAAACAGAAAAACAAATCCTAAAACAACTACCAAAATCTTGTACTATCCAAATGAAAATAGGCGATTTAGTTCACATCTTGAACGTCCTAAAGCCTAAACAAACCCCCAAACTTGCCCAAAAATGGACAGGTCCTTATAGAATCCTACAGTTTGTTCCTTATAACAAACTGTTACTCCAATGTCTAAATTCTTCAAAATCTTTCATTGTCCACAGGGATAACGTAAAAATATCTAAAGTTACAAATAATTTCCAACCCCTTCCCCAACAACAACCCCACGGCGACCTACATACAAAAACAAGACCTCCTCCAAAACAAATTCAACAAATTACAATTCCCCAACAAACCATACGAAACATACCACATACCATATACGCTCCACCAAACACAATATTCCCAACACAAACCCAACAACGACCACAAAGTCAACCACCGACTACACCAACAACTCCTTTACACATTCCTTCCCTACACCGACAAAATTTACAACAAAGACAGTTATTCCCACATGAAGAAACTGCATCACCAGAACAAATTTCTCCAACACCATACAGACCTCCTTTGCTACAAAGACAACAAATACCACCGGAAGAACCCACTTCCCATGAAGCATCCTCCCATGCACATATAAAATCACCTACAAGAGATTTCCAAATCTTACTTCCCCTCCAAAATTACAACCTTTACAAAGACTTACATCACCACCACCACCACTCCTTCCTAGATTTTCTTTAGACGAACCTCCAACCTTACCCCCTAGAGCTCCTTCTCAAGAAACAGTCCAACCACAACCCACTACTTTAGCAGAAATATCTCCCCCCACCCCTCCAGACACCAGGGTGAATGATCCATCCTACAGACCTTCCTTAACATTCAGAAACCCTGACATCCCACACCCCATGCAATTACGAAACAGACAACAACCTGCTACTATTATGAGAGGACAAAGAGAATATCTTTTACCTCCTAAACAAACTTTTCCTGCAGGTAGAGGT